>BOPM01000369.1:208424-211677 GCA_022179025.1 Porites australiensis | reverse complement strand
GCCTTGGTATATTGACCAACGGATTTAAACACGCTTCCCAGATTTCCGTAATCTGCTGCTTCTCCTTCTTTGTCACCGATTTCTCTTCTTATAGTCAGTGCTTTCTGAAGGTATTCTTCAGCCTTGGTATATTGACCAACAGATAAAAACACAGTTCCTAGATTTCCGTAATTTGATGCTTCTCCTTCTTTGTCACCGATTTCTTTCCTGATCACTAGTGCTTTTTTAAGGTATTCTTCTGCTTTGGTATATTGACCAAGAGAAAGAAACACAGTACCTAGGTTTCCGTAACATACCCCAACTCCGCGATTATTTCCAGTCTCAATCATGATGCTGTGTGCCTTTTCGTAAAACTGTTTCGCTTCCTCGTATTTGCTTATTTGACAGCAGATGTTCGCTAGTTGACTTAATATTATCCCTTCTTCGTCTTTTCTGCCACTACTGTGTAGTGCCACGTGAAGTTTTTTACCAAATTGTATCGCACTAGTGTGATCGTACATAAGAGTATAGCCATCAACAAGTTTATCGTATACATAGATAACAAGTGGTGTGGTAAGTTCTTTGATTGTTTGTAGGGCGTTGCCATTAAGGAGCACCAAACATTCGTTAAAGATTTGTACTGCTTTTAAAATACGTCCAGTGTTGAAAAGGAAAGTTGCAACGAGTGCACCAATATGAATGGTCCATAGAATCTCCAGGATGTTGTTCATAACGCCTTTTTCTTAACCTTGAGAAAAAGATACTTTAAGAGTAAGAAAGTGGAAACAAGATTCGTAACGTTTTTTTAACTGAACAATTAAACTTCTTAGGCAAAATAATCAAACCTTAATGTAAGATTTACTGAGGTACTTCATGATTATAAATGTTGGACTATCATTTCTTTGGCCTATTCTATACTTTTCGAATCTGCAAATGCGGAATATCTAAACAAATAGTTTTACAGAGTAGTTTGTAACCTACTGTTTACCATGAAATTCATTTATTATATATAAACACCAAAGAAATACCAGGTGAGCTTTCACGCGAAAACTTGATATTTTCACACGTGAAATGTATTAACCGAGAATGAGGTCGTTACAGGGAAATCTCAGACCGAGGTCTGAATGGCCTGTAGAATTTCGAACATGTCTTCCATAGCCTTTTTTTCTGAACCTTGAGGAAAAACATGTTAAGACTTTTTAACTAAACAGTTAAATTCTTAGGCAAGATAATTAAGCTTTCATGTAAAATTTACTGAGGTCCTTTGTAAAAAACATATAAAACGGTAGATTCACCAAGCAACCTTTGTAGCATTACAAGTGTTAAAAGTATGGAATCCCCAATGAAAGAGTTCCCAAGTCTCCACTGAAGCAGTGGATAAGGTGAAAGGGAGAGAGGGTTAAAGACACAAATGTTATAATTGACCATAAAAGTATCACCCATCAATGTAATAATCAACCATAAATTTAACAATAACCATAAATGTGACAAATTATAAACCATAAATGTGTTACGTATACAAAATCGTATTAGTTCGAGTATTCACCGGCTGGGAGGTCCGTATTGGGAGAAACTGTGCCCGAGGTCTTGCGTACCACGGCACAGTTCCTCCCAATACAGACCGACCTAGGCAGGTGAATAAATTTTTTTTTTCGTACTGAGATTTAAAAGTTTCAGGAAAATTTTACTTCGGCTTCCAAACTATGTGTGTTGAAGTAGGGCGAGTTCGTGTTGATGAAGCGCGCGATCGATTGCGCAACCAAAACAACACATTACAGCATGATTTTTCACTTGTAAGTTATATTATCAAAATTAAGCTCTCTTTTAGAATAAAAAAAAGGTTTTTGGTTTTTGGTAGACAATTCATAATCTGCGTATCAAACAAGGAAGAATGGACGAACTTGATATTAGAAGTCACAGGCTGAATATTTACTTTAAGATTAGGTCAATCGAGCGGGATGAAAACTGCAAAGAGGCTTTATAAAAAGAGCTAATTACACATACCAATCTTAAGGTTTTGAATTAAATACCAATAAGAGAAGGCGATGTGGGTAACAAGTTACTCGTAGAAAAATAAAGAAATGAAAACGGTGATAACCGACTGCTGGAAAATGTTTTTTGTCTTGTTTATTCAAGATTGAAAGCTAAATGCACTCATTGACAGAACATCCTTCTGTGAAAAGTAGAAAACTAGCGAGTTTCAAATTCAATGAAAAACGGCAGAATCTAGCATCAGACAGCAAAAACTGGAAACAAAACTACAAACAGAGCAAAAATATCGAATAAACGGTGCATAAAATCAAGATTGCAGTAGTTACAGCGTAGGTTATAAAGCTAGTGAAGCGACATCACGAGCCGCCTGTTTTGATTTCATACTTAGGCGGTTTTCCTGGCTTAATTGCTTGATTCTCCCTTCAATTTTTTTGTCTGAATAATAAAATTCATTTTTCCCAGGCTAATGCTAATAATACCGCATGTTTTAAAAGAAAAATGCTTATAAAAATCACGGTTTTTGCTCATTCACAAAAAAAAAAAGAACTTGTGAATGACGCTTCCAACGATTCCGCCCGGGCTAGCGGGCAAGATCGTTAGAAACCGCCCGCTCTTGGAACCAATCAGATTGCAGCATTTGCCGGAGAATTCCGCCCGGTTGCGAGCTAAGAAAAAAATTATGTCGTTATTTATGGTACGAGTGGTGTTTCGAAAGTTAAAATTGCACGAGCAATTTCGTATCGTTAGCAATAATTTTGTCCGGCTGCAGCAATTTTGCATGTGTTTTTATTTCACGTTTCATCGCTTTTCCAAAGTAGATTCGGTGTTACCATTGGGGCGTCGATAAGACTCGGAACATGGAACATTCCGGAACATGCCGGAACATCCCGGAACATCCCGGAACATGAAAAAATAAAAATAATTTTCATGAAAAAAAAAAATTAATAATAATAATAATAATAATAATAATAATAATTTTTGTAAAAATTAATAGATACCGTAAAATAACAAAAAACCGAAAAAGACAGAAATAAAGAAAAAGAAACTCGAATCATCTCCGGGTATGAGAAAACAATATTTTATCGCAGATAATTTGTGGGGCGAGGGTCCATGCAAATGACAGTAATGAGTGAAGGCTTGCTTCTAAAATCAAAATATAATATGGGTCGCGAGGAGGGGGGGGGGGGGGGGGGGTTCAAGCTTTCCTCACACAGCCACCCCTCGTAATTGTTTGCCATGCGGTTTAACCGTTATCCATTTACGGCTTTGCCACCCTAAGAAG
>BOPM01000369.1:200924-203424 GCA_022179025.1 Porites australiensis | reverse complement strand
AAGAAGTATGTCAGGATTTTTTTCAAGTCATAACTAACAGTAAAGAAAATGACATAGAAAAACGTCTTTCCTGGGCTGCAGAGTTCGTGTGCAGTGGTGCACTGACAAAGCAAGCCAAACGTTTTTAGCGACCAAATAATGCCTGGGTATCCAATTGAGATTACAGTGGAACATCGATACAACGAAAGGGCCAGGGGACTAGTAATACGTGTTCGCTTTATTAAGGTTCTACTGAGGTCTTCAACACCGATTTCTTCCCTGTTCAGGGCAGCAAAGCTGTTCATAAAAAGATACACTTGGTTAAACTTAAAGGTAATCTGATGGATGCTCTTTGCCTCAAGGCAAATGCAGCACTTATTACGGTGTTATAGGATATATAATTCTGATTATTCAGTTTGAGGGTTATTTAGGTGTAAATCACAATAATTCGATAGATTTAGTTACTGATAGATGTACTGCTTGAAATATAAATGTTGGTAAGCTAATTTATAACACATTCATATACGTTATGATTTAGTACCGCCCAGGGTATACTCGCAGCACTTCACTTAGAATTTGTAGCCTCCAGTAATAAACAAAAGAAGCCCTCGTTCAAAGTCCAGGTTCGAATCCCAGCTAGGATCCATGCTCGAGTTCTAGCTCTGTATTTAGGCAGTTTCTCAAGTATATGTCATGGAAACTGCAGTTGAATTTTGCGCGATAACTTAAAGCTCTCTTGGAAATATTGCCTGCGTCCTAATTCATTCGCTTTGCTTTTTAAATAGACGAATCTGCCCACTCTTTTACGAAAGTTTCTCATTTTGTCGGCAATTATTTATAGTTTACACTTTCCAGGTTATTTATTCAGGAAATAACAAATTATCCCTACAAATCGTGTTCCCATCATCTCATCCATCTTTGCTTTTATAAACTTAAAAAGCAAAGTAAGTCCTAAAGAAACTGAAAACGATAAGCTCTTCTTCAAGCAATTGTGTAGTTTTCTCCTTTTTAGGTCAGAAAAAAATATATCCCTTCCCTGAACACTTACCTCCGTGCTAGCAAACTATCGCACAGGACTTAATCGGAAAATCGGTGAATCGTAAAAGGAAACTGGAGAATTGAACTTTAGAATTGATATAATCGTAGAATCGGAAGTAAATATTAGATCACAACTCCTACTATACTCCTCTCCGATTTAGCATCTAATCGGAGAATTGTGAGAAGATTTTCGAGAATCAACACACGAAGCGGAACTTACAAGATCTCGGCGAATGCAAGAAAGACAAAACCATTTTGCTCACATAGTAGTATATCAAATTAATACTGGTAACGCGAAAAGCGATTTATAATGTGACATACAATGTATTCTAAACTGCTACGCCTAGGAAAAGAGAGATACAAGAGATCATGAAAGTTGGTCATGAAAAACAAAACAAAACAGAGAATCAATCAACTGCAGAACTTGTAAACAAAACGTCGCATGAATAAAATTAAAAAGTAGGGAAAAAACCTAGATAAATATAAGTAGAATAAACAACGTTTTTTGTATCTTCCGACACTTTAAGTTAAAAATATCCTTATGAAACCATAAACCCAAACAAGGTTATATCCAACTCGCTGGACATCAAGCTAAATAATTTGAATTAAGCGGGCAATGCTTTAAAGTAACCTTTGTCCTTGCAATCAAGGGAAAGCTCTCAAAGTCTTCTCGATGAAGATCCTGCCAGTCTTTGGAAATCGCAACGAAGGAAATCATACTCTGTCCTACTGCTGATCACCTTGTTAGAAACAAACAACTCTCTCTTCTAATTTCCCAGTTGGCATCTCAAGAACTGAAACTTAATATTCGAATCTTAAACTAGAAAAAGTAAATGGCTAGATCAACGTACTCACTAAGAAATCTGTCTCACCAGAACTACCGAAAGGAAAGTGGAAATTGAAAACTCTGTGACTGTCTCTGCATTCTAAGAAGTAAAGCCTCTTATGTTAATGATTCCTGGAAAGAAACACCCTAGCCCTTGATATAACATGCATTACGTGTCGCGAGGCAGCATGCCTAGTGATGAATTTTTATATCGTTTGGAACTTTCATACAAGGGGCACCCAACGACTTCTATCTGTAAAATTTGTTTGAAAGAGCAAATATTACCTAGAAATCTCTAAAACTTGGGAAAGGCTAGCCTTTTCCCATATCCTCTATTTTCTATTTTAAGATCGTCGGGCGGGCTTATGAAAATAGAAATCGCGGGGGTTTATTGACCGGAAGCGAATGTTGGGAATTTTTCTTTTATTTCTTTTCTACTAGCTTACCTACGATTTTCGGATGAGTTTTTCAAATTTTACTACCAAGATAAAACGATTATTGTCAAAAATGGTTCCCTTAAAATTTCTGTTTATGAAAAACGTCCATTGGAATCCAGTAATGAAAGTATGGGCAAACATAGTTTTTAGGGCAGCTCCATATTTACCAAACAGGCTTTCCTTTACTACCTAACCTATTCTGTTGCGCCTGGGCGACTAC
>BOPM01000369.1:193424-195924 GCA_022179025.1 Porites australiensis | reverse complement strand
TCACTTTTACATGCTCGGAATGTTTACTTTTCTTTAGCAGTAAAGACACGAGGTGGCTAATCACTGTTACCCTACAACTGAAATTACATCGAGCAATGAAAATCCTGCTAGTGGAATTATCTATCCCCCATACAGTGTTTGAGGAATGAAATGCTCAAGGATAAATGGCTTAAATTCACTGGGGAAAGAAGAGGTACTGGAAGAAGAATAGAAAACGTATAGTAGACATAGCTGAGGTAATCACTTACCTTCTGCTTCTCTGCTAACTTCATCGATGAAGCGATGCAAGAATCCCATGATAACTTGCCCTTGGGGGTTGTTTTCATCCTCGATGGAAATCCTACCCTTGAGTTCTTCTTTGTCAATTACTGACTCGCATTCCCTGGGAAACACGGCTGCGGCCATTTCCTTGTGTGCCTTTAGGTAATTGACAAGGGAAAGCTCATTCATTCCTGCAGCAAGATCTTTCAGTTCACGGTGGCGCTTTTCGATCACATTGTGCAGCATTATCTGCTGGAGAACCAAGTGCCGTTTCTCTCCCCTTAGCGGCACTTGAAGTACTGACGCTTCATCACGATAAGGCAAGAGGAATTCTTTAAGTGCATCTGAGGGTTCTTCATCCTTATCAAGACTTGATAACTGCAAAACCGTTAAATTGCTATGGTGTTGTGACTGAACAATGAAATGCTTCTTACGACAAATTATAAACTTATAGTGTCATTATAGATGTATACACCTATTTGGAACACACTTGTGCCTTTTTTCAAATATAAACAGGACAGTACAAGTGCCATATCAAACAAAAATTAACCAGAATAAATATTGTTAGTAACACTAACATGTTGCTGAAACATTACACAGAAATACGTAAGTAATGTCTGTACAAAACAAGATCATCAATGCGAGTACCTGCTTCAAGGCTTGTCGAAGGTCATAATCTGGGATGTCCTCCATGGTAACAGCTTCACTGATGCTTTCACGAGTCCAAAATTCAAGCACTGCTGGGGAAAGTCCATAAAGTGGTGGTCCTCCATGCAAGAAAGAATGTGCAATCATCCGTCCAACACTAGTGTACAGTCCAGAATTACACAGTAACGCATTTGGGACTGGAATTTTGTGGTCAGTCTGGCCCTCAAATAACATAGTCAGCCGCCCAGGATCATCCACGTAAAGACCATTTTGAACAAATCCCATTAATATGCTAAAGAACTCTCTGACAGGTCCCTCGCCAACTGCTCTTTCATTTTCAAATTGCACT
This sequence comes from Porites australiensis, assembly GCA_022179025.1. NCBI lineage: Eukaryota > Metazoa > Cnidaria > Anthozoa > Scleractinia > Poritidae > Porites > Porites australiensis. The sequence continues at coordinate 194,666 of BOPM01000369.1, read as the reverse complement.
CGAAGGTTTGAGCGAAAACATGGGTTGGCTTTCTTATAAATGGATAAAACATCTGCAGTGAACTCCTCCGTCATCCGATTTACATAGATTCTCAGTGGTGGGCCATTTTCATCCAGAGTTTCTTGTTTGTACTGTGCAACAGGGTCAGTACAGGTACTGACAGTACTTGAGGATACATGTGCTTCAAATGGTGATTGCATGAGGTCACTGTCTTCTTCTGTACAGTATTCATTACCTGAGTCCCCACTGTTCATTAGGGCACCTTGCAGAAGAAATTGCAAAAAAGGGGAGTTCAGTAAATTATCTGTTATGAGACTCTGTAAAGCTTAGGTCATGTTATAAGTATGCACCTCTAAATCGAATGAAGGGCTCTTATTTCAAATGAAATGAAATAACAATTTCAAAACCAAATGAAAGAACAGATAAGTATAACTGTCTCCAATGAAGGGTTCCATGGTAATCAGAAAAATAATTATGTTGGAGCAAAAAAATGCACGCAACCTTACCACTACACAATACCAAGGACCTCTGCTTTGTTGTAATAACATCACAGACAGGTAAAGTTCAGAGATCTACCATTATTCACATTTAAGTAATAAACTTGTATAGGTAGCTTACATGTCCCAGCAGACCACTGGATAAGCCTTGATGCAGCCACACTTTTATCTCCTCCACTGTCTGCCAAGATTGCTCGGATAGTGTCTATACTTTTGTCTGGAAAAAGTGCACTTAATTCAGCCACAGCATCAGATTCCTACAAAAAATATTAAAATAGTAAGGGCATCCATATTCTGCAGGAATACCATTGAAGAACTACCAGCCACATTTGTCACTAGGATAAAAATTAGTACTTCTTACGGAAACCTATGAAGTAATATCCTTCATTCCATAATCCAACAGCAGCAGTATCGTTCACCTATTTATTACCTTTTTGCTATAATTTAGTGTCACCTTTACTACATAAATTGTTCACTTACTGGCTGACTGATTGAATGACTTACTACTTTTAAAACATTTACATCTGATAGACAAGTGGTAATGATTGTTATGCTAGATTTCAAAACCTGCATCACTGAATTACAAAATAAAAATTACTGCGTTATTGACATTTAACGTAGTATGAGGGTCAGTCACAACATTTAACATAATCATTATTTTATGTTACTCAAATAAATTGTAATGGTCCATTCAAATATCTGAAGAGAAAACAAAAAATTGTCGATCTCTTAATTGTTGATGTCA
>BOPM01000369.1:180924-188424 GCA_022179025.1 Porites australiensis | reverse complement strand
AACTAGAGAAAGAAGAGCAAGACGAGCAAGTCACATCATTTTTTCGCCTCGTTTGCAACAAAGTTTGGTCCATCACCTTCTCGCGGGATGATCTGGTGAGCTCATCTAAGAGGCATCAAGATGTCGCACAACATCTAAACCAGTTTCGACAAGACGAGGCACTGATACTGAAGTGGACCGAACTGTGCCGTTTTTTACGATTAGGTTCCGTCGATACCCTGCTTTTACAGATGATGATAACCCAGATTTTTGAGGACATCTCTTCGTTTCGACAAAGATCTGTGGTCGACGCGTTGAAAATCAGACAAGAATACGCCGGAGAGACATCCATCAAGCCATCCCTCACGACTGTCGAAAGAAATGTCATTGGTTACATCGCTGGTTATGTGTGTCGCAAAACAAGGGATCGACTTCAGCGGTCTAACAGTGAAAAGTTCTCAAGAGTGTTGTCAGTTTTGATTCAGCGGTTGCCAAGTGTGAAAACAGCACCTGCTGCAATGTCTTTCCCGAATTTAATGTCTCTCTCTCTTTCCAGAGGTGGCCTTTCGCTTGTGGATTATTCAATATTTAATTTCTTTTGCTATGTCGAAGTTTCAATCCGACCTTTTTTAAACTTAGCCAGATTTCGTTGCAGCACTCGGCGCTCTGACACTGAACTTCTAGACCAGTTGATACACAATTCGCCTTTACTTAATCAAACCTGGCCATTTACAACAATACTTTCATCTGAGGACAACAATGTGCTCCTTAAACTTTTCGTTTACCTTTACTTTGGAGTGAGGAAATGGTCGTACCTGAAAACATACAAGGAGGAGAGAAAAGTGAAAGAAAAGAAATGCTCCGCGGGAAACAAAGACTTGCACGGCAAAGACAGTATTAGGAAAGCTCTCATGTCATCCAGCTCCAGCTCAAACAGTGATAAGTAATAATTTTCTTCTGTATAATTAAGCTACAAGCGAACCAGTTTTCTAAATTTAAAGTAAAATAATAGAAAAGGTGTCATGGTGCCTGAAAAATAGCTTACAATATCGTGCAAAGCGAAGAAAACGTTTGTTTGCGGACCCCCGTGGAAACACCATAACACACTTGGCTAAATTCACGTACAGAGTGAAAACCTGTGGATAAGAACCTAAAATTAAAGAACATGTTAGGCTAAAATTTTCATTTTAAACCCCATTTTCATGAGAACCTATTTAGCCTAAAATTTTTAATAGGTTCTTTTACTAAAAAGAAGGCACAGATGAAAGCACATGAAAAAATTAGTCCAGGTTTCTCTCATTAAGATTTAAGAAAGAACAAATAAGGACCATATCATGTCTTGGCAACACAGCATTTTATGGACACTGCAGCATAAAACCATATGCATATATGCCCTGTAGTGGTTATCTGTGCTAATCGCTCGTGCCTCCAAAGAATTTAGAACCTATTAATTTTAAGGACCTAAGTAGCCTACCACATGCCATATCTATAAGAACCGGCTATTTCGGCTATAAGATGGAAAGATCTAGGTTCTTATATACGGGTTTTTATTGTATTTGGTGTGAATTTATTATGTACATGTACATGGTTTATTTGTTAACATAAGTCAAACTAAGGCAGCATATAGCTGATGTAGACCTACAAAATTAATTATAAACCTAATGCTACCCAATATAACACTTCCAGTAATGACTGTTTAATTAATTTTTCTTATCACCGTTCCTCTTGATAACGTATAGATATTGCTAAGAGAAAATTGACGTCGGGCACTCTTGGGACTTAAAGGGTAAAATATTTTACTCTTTGATGATGTAGTCATCTTTTTGTTGTGGTTTCCTTTTAGCCTGGTTTAAAACTCCATTTTCTTTTCTTAAATTTATATATTTTCATACATTAAAATAACAAAGGAAAATAAATAAATGTAAACCAAGGGTAAAATTGAGCCACAACATCTGCATCAAGAATGCATTTACAAAGGAAATGAAGTTAGACATGGTTTACAATGACATAGCATAAGACATAAACAATGCAGGGCTGTCCTCTAGCAGACCCCGGTGGCCCCTGGTGCCTAACTTTTGCTCTTGGTTGACTAGAAAATCTGAGTTTTTTCATACAAATCATATGCTGGACACCCTACAGCTGTAGATTTCACAGGTCAGAGCTCTGGCCTCCCTTTAATTTTTGTTAAAGCACAGCCTTGCGATAAGATTTAACACAATGATGTTTAAGCTTTTCAACTGTTTGATCTCAGACATCTAATAGAGAATCATGCTCAGCTGAGTAAAAGACTGCCAGCTTCTTCTGTTGGGTTATCATGAGAAGACCTTTATAGGGTGCGTGTGTGGGAGTATAGAAGGGTACCAATGTACATGTGCTTTCATTAATTTATGGCAAGTCAGTGCCAGCTTTCCAAAAGGGAAAAGATATTTTGTGAAGACACTAATAAATTAGAACACCCAAATAAAATAGTGGTTTTATTACTGGATATAGAATATCCTTTGTATAATATTAATGTTTGGGTTTGAAAAAATATCAACCACTGTTTGCAAAAGAGAGCAAGTAATCCTCATTTTTAAATGATAGATACAAAGAGTTGTTTCAATGAAGACACATTTTATTCAACGTCACCACTACTTTAATACATATGTACGTGTAATTCTCATTACAGTCAATACAACAATGAAAGGGTGACAATAACTGAAGAAGACAAATATCAGTTAATAATTTTCACCAGCTGTATTATGAAAACATTAATTCCATAAACGTTTACCAAACATAATTCAGCCCTGAAACATGGTGCAATGGCAGTTGTATGTGACAAAATACCGGTATTGCAAAATCAAGCCTAGTTGTTGAAAACAGAACAAAATCAAACATACATGTAGCATCACAGGGACTCACTGTGTTGCACTGCTTATCATAGCCAAGAGAGTAAGCATAAAGACTCACCACTATCTTCGTTTATTCTTTGGCAATGGTAAATCAGCATCAAGATCTTCCAAGGCATCTCCCCTTCGCTTAATGCGCCGTACAGTCTTAATTGCATGCGATTGACTGAAAACACAATTGCTATAACTCTGACTAAATTCCTTACATGTGAATGCCCCATATGCTCCCCTCTTTTGCCTAAGTTTCCCGAAAAATTTCTCCAGTAGATCTTGATTAAACTTTGTGGCCACAACAAAATTGACCCCTGGAATATTAAGAGAGAACTTTACAACTTCTACAAAAGATTTGACACAGATTTGTAATCCCTCCCATGTCTGATCACTTATAAAATACTGCTTCCGTTCTAATAAGGGGACATCTTCCTGCCCCATGGCCCAGTCTTTCCAATCCTGAAAGTACTTCAAAAAATCATTTTCCAACCAATGCAGCCTCCTATCTGTTGGTGTGCGGTACACACTTTTAAATTCATACTGTGTGTATATTCTGTTAGCATTTAAGCAATCAAAAAAGTCATTCATATTCTGGACAAATTTAACTGTCTCCTCTGTACCTGGTTTACCTTGCTCGGTGATTGCATGTGCAACTCTGTTACTAAACACTTGTGCAGCCAGGTATACCCTCATTCTTAGGTAAGGATTAAGGAATATATGATCAGCAGTTAGTTTGTGCAATAACCTCAAGCCTGACACATTTGATGAATTTACATCATTTTCAAATGCATCAATCAGCTGCAGCCATGTTATCCACATGCCATTGTTTCTCAGTTTCTTGGTCTTGTTTCTCCAAAAGCTATTTTCCCAGTTATTTCTTGTTGTTTTTAAAAGATGCACTGGATCACAAATAAAATACAAGGGTCGTTTCTCAAATGCATAATGATTGTTTGTTTTGTAAATAATTGTACCTTTTGGTGCACCAGGAGGGATATGATACTTATAAAAAAGTCGATGGGGTGAAGCACCATCACATGTACTGGTTAACACTCTAAACTCTCGCTGCTCTAATTCCTCAATACATTTCCAAAACAAATTGAATAAAGCATATGATTTAATGGTTGTAGTAGGAAAGAAAGCTACTGGCATTCTCCAGTCTGAAAAGAGACTAACAACCATAAAAACAAACATATGTGTAGCTTCTTCTGGGGTAATCGGGGAATTTTGTTCAGCAGACAGGCATTGCTCCAGATCATCAATACTATTCTGGACTGATCCTAAATCAACAAAACCAATCAGTTTCCCAGAATCATCAAAAACCAGATCTTTTCTCAGAGAAACTTCATCATGAATGATACCCACCCACACATCAGAATCTTTAGGGTCAGATCTATTGTTAAAATCTTTCTTCACCAAATCTAAGAAGCCTGAATCTAACCCAGAGTCCACCTTAAAGCAATTACTATAGTCCCTAAGAGTTCTTTTGTCTGGTAAAAGTAATACTCCAGTGTCCTTAAGGAACTGGTAAGCTTTTGGAGATGATGAATAAAGTTGAAAACACCATCTGATGATGAGTGGATGCCATCTTCTGCCTCTGTTATCTGCACATGTCAAGGCCTTCTGCTGTTGCTGGATGAAGAGGGACTTGAAATTCTCAGGTTCCTCCTGACTAATCTTCTCCACTTCTGCAAAAAGTTTTGTCACAACTTCATTGTCTTCTTCACTTAAGGGGATCAAATCCTGTAAAAGAAAAAACACGAAAATTTACAAAATTTCCCCAAGGTTAAGGCACATTAATAGATTGCGAAAGACCCACACAACCCCGGAATGGGATACATGTACAAATGGAACAAGAACTTGCAAACTCCTCCCACAAATTCCTTAAATTTACGGTCCAACTAATAAATGCCTGCAATATGTACTGGTTGTATAAACACAAGATATTACAACTAATTTCACAATTCAACTGTTCTTTGCATTCTTTGAATTAAACATGCAAAATATCCACAGAACAGATAGTACTATTATAACTGTTTTTGTTAATGTTCAATGACTGACATTGCTTGCTCCTGAATCCCTACATACATGTAACCTGTTTTGTACTTTTAATAATATTGGACCACTAAATAAAGGCCGATTTAGACAGTATGATTTTTGCTTAAGACTATCATGTGTGACTAGCATGCATCATGTGTCTCATTTTGGACAATCTGTCATAAAGTCATGACATGTGCTAGACGCGTACGACAGTTGTAAGTAAAAATTGTGCCATTCAATTGCATTGGTACATGTATTACTGGCCAAGAGAAAGACTATGAGTAAGGCAAAAGCAAAGGGGTATGTATGTTTTGTTTACCTAAATGTTTAATTGATATTTTAGTTACATACATTGTTGAACTTTTCTTCTAGGGAGTGCATTTTTTTAGCTGCAATCTTCCTTCCGAGTGTGCAATTCTTAATTCTTTCTTCCTTTTCCTTTTCACTTAATCTGCTCCAAGCACAATGGCTACTTATGCTCAATTTCTCATTGTTAGACTTCTGGTTAGAAAGCATGGTTAACAGAGTCTTCTTGTAAGCTTTACAAGGGTCACAAGCAAGGCCAGAATGCCACAAACCTCTACACACAACTGGTCTGATTACATCATTAGACAGGTTCGCCTTTACCATGCCATGGCGGTCTTTGAAAACCCCATTTCTTCCCCCAGAGTGTGCAAGACCTTTCAATTTTTCATTTTTTATTCCGGGGCAAATGGTGCTAACATCAATGAACCGTAGCACGCGAAGAAAACTGTCCAAGTTGGCTAAATGCTCAGGACCATTTTCCATGAACTCTGTGACATTTCTGTTTGATGCTAAAATTATGAAGGTGAAATCGGTGTTTACAATGAGGGTCTTCTCTGGAGCATTGTTGGTGAAGGTGCACAGCATCAGAAAAAGTTCAGAGTGTTTAATTAAATTCCAATTGTTTTTCAAGACATCACTTTCACACAAAACTGAGAACACTTGCGTGTAGTTGTAAAGTGAGGGCTGGTGCAGAATACCAGGAGGAAGGTGACGAAGTGGAAACTGATATTCAGTTGGTTGCTGACATGAACGTAACACTGGAGAGCTTGAAGTTTGCTGGTTGCCTGTAGGTTGACTGTTTTCATATTTTCTATGAGTATATTTCCTTCTTCTTCCTATTTTCCCCATTTTAACTAAAACAGATAAAAGTGTAAAAATTATTTTTTTTACACGTAATGCCATACAGGACTATCGAGAGTATGCTCAGTTTACTTTTAAGGCTTGTAACATGATCAAGTTGAAAAACAAAGAAGACTGTGCAGAAAACGTAACACGATTTTAACCCTCTATTTTGGTGCTTTCTTCATTTATTTCTACCAGAATGTACCATTTGCATTGTTTATCACGACTTAAATTAATATATTTTTTAAAAAATCATGTATGAATAGAATTAACCTTAAGTACTTAAGGCTTGTATATTTCTGTTACAAGGTACAGTGTAAGTTAAATTCTTACACTAGTTCAAAGCTTTATACATTGTAAACATCCTTATCGAATGCAAACTTCTTTGAATGACGCAGCATATGAATAGTCAATACGCAAATGACGCGTTCGATTCTATGAATTGGATCATTTTCGATCGAAATTTATTAGATCAAGTATACATCTGTCATTTATGTAACTATGCCTAAGCTGTGATGTATGTTAATGCCATGCCTGTACTAGGCATGACGGGTAACTAATTAAATCAGTTGTTACACTCAACATGGTGTGGTTTGGTCGTACATTACATGGTACCAGGAGTAAATCGAGTTAAATGACCCGTTAGAGTAGCCATCCATCGTGAAAAAGAGTTCCGTATCACGTTTAAGAAGAAATGGAGGAAATGTCATCGGCAAATACACCAAAAATGGACTGGAACAGCAAGGATTTACCGACTGCGTGGAAGTCGTTTCGACGCCATCTTGAATTTATGTTTGGCGGACCGTTAAAGTCGAAATCGGAGGAACAGAAATGCAATTATCTCATGATTTGGGTAGGAGAAAAGGGAAGAGACATATATCAGACCTATACGTTTGGAGATGGAGAGGAGAAAAAGCTTGACAGCTACTACGAGAGGTTCGAAGCCCATGTGAAGCCGAAATCGAATAAGGTATTTGCTAGATACAAGTTTCACAAGAAAGTTCAGGGCGATAATGAGCCATTCGAACAGTTTCTTATTGACCTCAAGCTGCTAGTGAAAGATTGTGGATATGCAGATCCAGACGAAATGGTCAGGGATAGAATTGTCATTGGTTGCAACTCCAAGAAAGTGCGAGAAAAGTTGATACAAGAAGGATCTGAATTGTCGTTAGAGAAAGCGGTTGAAATTGCACTCACACTGGAAATGTCTCAAACGCAACTCAAAACCATGGAGGACGAAGACAGCAAGATTCACGCTGTTAAAGTGAATCAAGCTCGAAGGCAGAGTGAGAAATTGGACAAGAGGAAACTTGGCAGACCGGGAGTTGAACAGGAGTGTGGAATGTGTGGCTACATACACAGCAGTAAAGCAGAATGTCCGGCTAAGGGAAAGAAATGTCTGATTTGTGCCAAGTTAAATCATTTTGCCAAAGTCTGCAAGTCAAGAGAGAAGAGA
>BOPM01000369.1:152079-180914 GCA_022179025.1 Porites australiensis | reverse complement strand
ACATAAGCCACAATTTCATCTTAAAACGAGCATTCAATCGTGGATTTCAACAGATATAAGAAAGGGACTTCTCAATATATGCGTCCCAAAAAGGTCGTCAAACGTAGGGAAATTTGCTCTTGTAGAGGCATCTTTTGGGACGCGATTTTCTCAAAAATAAGTGTAAACAACACAAATTAGTAACAACAAGTGCTTACCATGAAGGTTTCATTGTGGCTTTGCGGGGTCGCCATCGCCGTGTAACAAGAAACAAAGAAAATAATATCCGTTAAACCTGAAACTACTGCTAAAACCAGAGGGAAAAGAACTAAAAAAGTACAACAAACCCTACATTTCGACTGGCTTACGCGATAATTTCGCCATCTTTTCGTCACAAGTTTCCACTATGATGGAACCAGGAGACGCCATCTTGGAGCACGAAACAACCAATCGGCGATGAGAAATCAGCCCACGTGACTTAAGTTTCCTATCCAGTCTTTCTATTATCCATGCCGCGAGTCAGCCTGAATGACGTCAATTGTAGCTTAGTCGCTACATCGTTGCTAGGTAACTCCGGATACCAAACCGATAGAGATATAAATTGCATTCCGCTTGCGATCCTCGCGCGACAAAATTATAAAGTCGCTTCGCTCGGAAATAATCAATTATTGAACGAATTTGGGCAAAAATATTGTTTTTTTTTTTCGTTAGCTTAACTCTAAACTCTAACTTTTAAAAGTTGTGTTTTCCAACAGTAAGATCATGGTCCACACCAAGCAAACCAACTTTTGTCCCGAAAAGAATCAACCACCCGCATAGACGGTGAACAAAACGATGCATGAATAAAATTACAGAATAGAAAGTTTTTTGTCGCTCACCCTATAAAATGGATGAACTTAAAAGATACAAACCTCTAGATCTTAGACAGAGTAAATAAAATTTGTGCCTTCCCGGCGCCTTATGCTATAAGTATCGCTCAAAAAGAAAATGAGGCCATATTTAATTCAGTGGACACCAACCTAAACACTTTAAATTAGTCTGAGCGTGCAATGTTTTGAAGTATCCATTGTCGATGTATTAAGGAGAAAAATTACCAAAAATTTTTCTTTGGTGAAGATTCTGCCTATATTCACGAATCGCAACAAACGGCCTCGACGGATAACACCCTCCTCTATCTCCATAATTCTTCATATGATACTCAGCCTCATTCATTAATTGTTAATTATTCCATGAGCGCGCGTTGGATATGAGGTGGTAAATAGCCAACTCGGCGCTACGCGCCTCGTTGGCTATAACTATCTCATATCCAACAAGTGCGAATGGAATAATTGTTTTATTAAATTTTTTAAACTCCAAACGTCTGGTTGTTAGAACTAAATTTTGGGAAATTTCATTTTAAATATTACAAAACGACCGGATATTAATGTACCTCGTCCAGTAAACCAAGGGAAAATCACATGACATGTGCGCCGTTTGCGAACTTAGTTGAAAGGGGAAGGACGCTGTGCTTAAATTATTCTGGACAAGTACTGTTTTCGCTTTCCCTCGCTGTGACTGTGGAATTTGACCCTGCATAGGTCGACCTGATGGTTCTTCAATTTCGTTTTTTTCCTCCAATGAATCGGAGCTGCACAAAGGCCCAGCGTCATTAATCAATTTGTTGTTGTTGTTATTCGATGGAAAGCCGCTCGTTGTAGGATTTACTTCAGGCCCATTATGGTCCGTTATGGACTTGCGAAAGTGTTAAGAGGTGTAAAAGCTCGTCAAACACGCTTAAAAATCTGCCAGTGGTTTTGAAAACTTACTCCTGCAAGGACTTGCAAGCCATTCTGAAAATGTTTAAGGTACCGGTAACTTTGTTGTTGTTATTACATAATCAGCTCGACGTACGGAAGAATTAAGCTTACAATTTATTTAAATTTGTAAGGAAACTTCAAAGTACCATTAAATAATTTCAAACCAACGTTTGTGGCTTTTTTGTTGCTGCAGGCATGGCATTTTCTGTTGTTTCGTCGGTAGAAAGCTCGCGAAATGTGCCTTTTCCCGCCGTTTTCTCTTAGGGAAATTTTGTTGTTTTCCATATAAGGTCAAACTAAGGTACCGTAAAATTCCGAAAATAAGCCCCTCCATGTAGAAGCCCCCCAAATATAAGCCCCCCAAACTCGTAACGCGTAATAATTCCCCGAAAGAAACAGCATAGCCCGTAATATAAAATGCATGACGTGTCGCGAAGCAGCGAGCCTACCGTTTATTTTGTTTGAAACTTTAATAGTAGGGGCGCCAAACGCCTTTTTTTCTATCAAATTTGTTAAAAGGAGCAAATATTGCCTAGAAATCCCTTAAAGCTGGAGAAAGGCTAGCCTCTTCAGTTCACAGACCCTCTGTTTTCTCTTCAAAGTCCTCCAAAGCGTATGGAAAAAAAAACCCGGGATCATTGACCACAAGGGAATATTCGGAATTTTTTTTTTACTAACTTACCAACCATTTTCGGAGGTTGAGTTCTTCAAATTTTATTGCCAAGATATTACGATTATTGTGAAAAAGTATAAGATAAGAAAAACGTCCACAAGAATCCTCCAATGAAGAATGGCTACTCTATGTCCTAGAACTTCGACCGGACCCATAGGATTGGCAAACATTTTCGGGTGCTACAAAAAAGTCGCCTAAAACTTTTGAGACACCAGCAGTTCCCCTAAGACATCAGATAATTGTTCATTTATCTTTGCCTGAATGTAGCGAAGCGTAATGAAACAAAAGATAAATGGTTTCTTGAATTCCCAAGCACAAGTGCATTTGTCGGCAGTGTGTTTTAAGTGCCGGCGTGAGATTATGGGAAGAAAGTGTGATATGTAAACTAGCAAGTATATATTCGCTGAACAGTAAACAAGTTTCATTGTGGATTTTTACAAGCGGACAGTTAAATTTTGTTCTTTTTTATATTTTGGTTGAAATCCTGTAATCCATTTCCTCGTAACGATTTTAGTTGTGCTTTCCTGATGATTGACAGTCATTATAAGTGGTTTTGTTTATTCAATTTACTTTGGCCGGATCGAACGTATAGAGTTTGTTTAATTTTTTGGTGTCTAAACAGTGTAAACAGTTGTTTTTGTTTTGTGATTAGTTGGTTAGTTCAATAAATGGGCTAAGAATTGTCTGCTTATCCCGCACCGCATTTCTGGTTGTCAGTTTTTTGGGTGCGGGGAATTCAAGAATTGTTCATTTATCTTTGCCTGAATGTAGCGAAGCGTAATGAAACAAAAGATAAATGGTTTCTTGAATTCCCAAGCACAAGTGCATTTGTCGGCAGTGTGTTTTAAGTGCCGGCGTGAGATTATGGGAAGAAAGTGTGATATGTAAACTAGCAAGTATATATTCGCTGAACAGTAAACAAGTTTCATTGTGGATTTTTACAAGCGGACAGTTAAATTTTGTTCTTTTTTATATTTTGGTTGAAATCCTGTAATCCATTTCCTCGTAACGATTTTAGTTGTGCTTTCCTGATGATTGACAGTCATTATAAGTGGTTTTGTTTATTCAATTTACTTTGGCCGGATCGAACGTATAGAGTTTGTTTAATTTTTTGGTGTCTAAACAGTGTAAACAGTTGTGATTAGTTTTGTGATTAGTTGGTTAGTTCAATAAATGGGCTAAGAATTGTCTGCTTATCCCGCACCGCATTTCTGGTTGTCAGTTTTTTGGGTGCGGGGAATTCAAGAAATAGTATTTAAGGCAGCCCCAAGGTTTGTTACATAAAAAGGTCACATCCAGTCTTGCTTCAATCGTTGACTACAACGATTAGCTATTTTAAAAAAAGATTAATGCTCTCAACCCATAACCCTTAGATAAAAGCAAGTAACTAGACCAGAATTATTATGGGGAAAAGGGGTAAGGGATGAAGTACTCCAAATATGGACAGCAGGTCACTTTTCTCTACATATTGGTGTAACAGTCCGAAATCTACAAGGGGAGAGGTGATAGTCCTCTCTAGGGAGTGATAATCCCCCATGACAGTGAGAGGTGATAATCCTCTCTTGAGGGTGATAATCCCCCAGGATAGTGAGAAGCTAGGTGATAATCCTCTCTAGGGTTTGATAATCCCCCAAGGTCCCAAGGTTGTGAGTGGAGGTGATAATCCCCCTTGGGTACTGGAGAGGTGGAAAGAACTCTCTAGATGTCTAATTCCCCGGTTTAAGGAGTAACAAGAGTCTATTGGGCAAAGTGTGACCTGTATGGGAGCACTTCATCCCGAACCCATGTTTATTAATTACCAACAACTCTCAATACAAATATCATCACTAATTTAAGCTAGAATTGTGTACCTGCTGCCCGTCAGGAAAAACACTCAATTTTTTGTGAGGGAAACCTGAACCCTCCCGAAAGCAGAGCCAGACACTTAACATGAACCTCGAGGGAGAGGGGTTAGACGAAAATGTATTAATAGATGTTGTAAGTGAATGACAATTAATTTTTTATTAACTTAATAATCAAAATAAGGCCCAAAGTAACTATAGTGGAACCCCGTTAATACGACCACCGTTGGGCCATAAAATCCAGGTCGTAATAACGAGGTGGTCGCATTAACGGGGTCTTTAAAACAATAAAATGAGTCAATGTTTTGGACTTTTGGTTTGAAAGAATATGGCCGTAATAACGAGGTGGTCTTATAAACGGGGTGGTCGTAAGGCGGGGTTCCACTGTATTCTTGACAATTGCCAATTGATTCAAAGTGTAAACAACAAAGATCAGTAGTTCGTATGATTGCAAAAAGTATAAGCAGCTTCTTAAATTTTTAAGCAAGAGAAAAGACCTCATATATAAAACCTTAAGAAAACCCAGCAGAGAGAATCAAGCAGTAATAAGGGAATAAGAATATGAAGTGCTATTTTGCTGAGCTAGGCGCGAAAATATAGGCATCAACTGTACATGTGATAGCTGGCATCTGATTGGCTGAGCGAAACAAATAGTGTGACAGGGGTCGCATGCCGGAAGTGACCCCTGAAAAGAAGTGAGCTGGTTCCATTACTGGTAAGGGCGGGTTTATGGTTATCACATTAACTCTAATTTATCCTGTTGTATAAATTATCTTAAATGTTAATCAGATTTTGGCATTGTTTGGTTCGATGCATGAATAAAATTACGCCTAAAACGGCTTCGTTCTCAACCAAGTGTTCGTCCAGGGCTTGAGAGTAGGGACCTTAAGCAACGACGACGACAAGGAAAACAACAACGTCAAAAAAAAAAATGATTTTAAGAGCAAAAGAACTGCTCTGCACGTGCATCACGCTTTTTAGTACATTTCTTTGACGTCCACTGCACGGCTACTAAGTGAAACTTCCAAATGCGACGTTTTATAGAGGACGCGGACATACTACGACAATTTTTCCCTTCCCTATTTGAACATGGATAAAACCCTTAAGAATTTATCTCCAGGAAAACTCACTTAAATTTGAGGAATTGAGCGATGCCCTGAAATAGACGCTATAAAGTTTGAAAGGACGCAAATTCATTTTTGTTAGAGATGTTTTCACTGCCGTCGTCGTCGTAGTCGTCGTTGTCTAAGGTCCCTAGTGCCTGACGGGACAACACACAGGGGTTCTGGTTGTCGAAGGAGATTGAGAGAAAACTAGAAGTTAGCAAATCATAGCGTTTTCGTATCGATGAGAAAATCAAACAACCACACACAATTCGCTTTGAAGCAAATATTAAGGAGCTTTAACAACGACGACGACGGCAGTAAAAAGCGTCGCTAAAAATGAATTTGCGTCGTTTTTAATTTAGGGGATTTTCTAGGAGTTGAACTCTTAAGGTCTTTATCCAGGTTCAAAAAGAAATATGTTCACGTCCCGGCAGAACGTTGCATTTGAAGGTTTCACGTCGCAGTAGTGTAGTGGGCATCAAAGAAATGAAGCGTGATGCACGTACAGAACTGTTGTTTTGCTAATAGAACTAATTGGTTTTTGACGTTGTTGTTGTCAACGTTGTCGTGGATGTTTAAGCTCCCTACTGGCATGAGGGTTTAGCCTAGCAGGATTCGTGTGAACAGGGTTTGAGGGGCTCCAGTGCGAGCATAAGTAAAATTTGAAATGACGTCAAGAGACACGATCAAGTTTGTATGTCAAAAACACTGTACCAATCTTTTCTCGTGTTTTCGTGTCGTGATACAGCTGTTTCTCTTTTTGATAAAGATGGGAGGGAATGTTCCTCCGCTCGAGGCCCTTTAAGTGTTCTTTCGGGTGTACAGTTTCGTTTAGTATTTTTACATATTTATCTTTTTTGGTCACTGAATGTAAACTTTCTTAACATCATTTCTTCATTTATTATAATTATTCCTTTGCAAAGCACCATGAGCCCATACATACATACATACATGCTTTATTGAACACTTCCCCTTTGGGGCTTTTCAGCGTCAATTACAAAAATAAATTCAAACATACAATAAAGTAAAAATCTATCATCAAGAGTACAGTGAAGTACTATGATGCTTTGGAACTCCCTGCATTTTAAGATCAAAACCTCTTATAATGAATCCAATAAAGGAATAACATTCCCAAGGTTTTTTTCTTAAATTCAATACCGTCCGTTAACAAGTGCTATTGAAAGAATCCATTCCGCAAAGCCCATATAAAGAGATGCTTTGAAGATCATTAAAAACACTATAAATTTCTTCCAATCGAGGTCGCGTTTACTGGGTGTAATATTTACACGCGTAATCCAAGAAACGTATTACGAAAATTTTAGACTCAAGTAAGATACAGTATGTAATAGGAAAAGGTGAGCTAACCTAAACTTATTTTTATAAACCAAACTACTTACTTTGAAGCCAGCCGCCATTTCGTGCCTCTAACCGATGTGGAAAAATTCGGGACTTTACCCGTACTCCAAGAAACAAAAGCTTTAATTTATCGTAACAAATTTTAAACTGGATGCAGAAGATTAAAACCGATTTCTAAATTGTCCAATAGACATACCTTAACTTGGACAGTTTTGGTGCTAAGATAAGGAACTGAAAGCCAATCTCTAAGGATCTGCAGCCAATATCTGTATAATATAATCAAGTCTTACCTCCTCCGGGCGAAGTCTGTCAGTCACGTCTGGCGTGCTATTAGACCTTCAAAGGCTGTGGCGCTCTGGAAGATAAAATCAAGAAGTCGCTGGTTACGAATGGACGGCAAGCTATTTCGTTGACACTTTTTTAACAGCGAAAATTAAAGATTTACATGCCGCCACTGTAAAGAAAAGATACGTAAATATAACGGAAACTAAAGACAATACATGTCGCTCGATGCGGCTCAACCTGCGAAGCCAGGAACTTATAAGATCTTGGCGAATGCAAGAAAGACAACCCATCTTGATCCCATATTAGTATATCAAATACAGGAAACGCGGAAAAGCGATTTA
Organism: Porites australiensis; assembly: GCA_022179025.1. Lineage (NCBI taxonomy): Eukaryota > Metazoa > Cnidaria > Anthozoa > Scleractinia > Poritidae > Porites > Porites australiensis. The sequence goes on along the minus strand of BOPM01000369.1, from coordinate 173,537 downwards.
CCTACATTGCTGACTTCTACATGTTTACTAACCAGAGACGGTTCTCGCCAACAAACTCGACTTTGGTCATGAAAAGAATCAACTAAATGCATAAAAAGTAAAGAAAATGATGTACGAATGAAATTTAAACAGGGGGGAAAAACCAGTTAATTTTTGTTGCTCAACCTGTAGATGAACTTTCAGTGAGAATAAATAAAGTTTTTCTGTACCTTCCAGACACTTTCTGTTGCATTGGTTCGATCACGTTTAAAATATCGCTATGAAACAACAAGGTTGTATATAACTTGGTGGACGCAAAACTAAATAGTTTGAATAAAGCTGGCAATCCTTTAAGGCAACCTGGCTGTCCTTGCAATAAAAAGTTTTCAAAATCTTTTGTTGGTGAAGAGTCTGCAAATATTTAGGAATCGCAACGAAAGAAATCTTAATTATAACATAGCGCGCGTGCTTGCCCTATATAAGTCCTATTGAGCCGCTATGAACAAAATCTTTATTTACGCACGCCCGTGCGTAAATAAGATGACGTGAGCATATTTTTTTTACCTGGCTGCAAAGTTGTCGTCTTTTAAGCTGTAGTGCACTTTTCCTTCTCTTTAAAATATGGAAGAAACCAGCGAAGAACTGCCCAATTTTTCTATCGGCATTGACCTTTTAGGTCCTGATCCAACAAGCAGCAAAAATAAAGCCGAATTAAAAAAAAAAATCTCGCAAGTTGCGCGCCGTTCGCAAATTTGTCGAAGACCAGCTGCAGCAAATTTTGGCCGAAAGACATTCACTGGGAACAGAACAGACACCAACTGGTCATCAACAACATTTAAAGGCAAAATTTCCGTTTTTATTGTTGTTTTTAAATTTGTTATGCACTTTTGTTATCTCCGGACAATCCGACTGAAGCAGGAAAATTTCTATCGCAATAACAACACAAATTACACAAGAAGACATAAATTTATTACTCACAAAAACAACTGCTGCCAGGTCTCCTCAAGAAGCCGTAATGACCAGCCAATGTTCGTAAATGAATATAAGTTTAAAGAAGGATGACAGTCGTCTTCGCTAAAAACATGTTTTCTGGATTTCGCCGAGCAAAACGTAAACATCTTTTCAGCAAATCCAAACCATACTCCACGACTTCTTATGAACATGTTAGTTTTAACTTTAGGTGAACTTTAAGACTCTTTTACCTTTGTTTCTGCTTAGTTTCCATTGATCGTTAACGAATAAAGAAGCAAATTTTCTTTCTCACTTTTACAGAAAGAATATTTTCATTCAAACTAGACGATTGTGGCGTGTTCGTAATCAGCCAATAGAACCGTTTGTTATTGTGTCACGCGTTAAGAGAATTTTGCAGTTAATCAAAAAGCAAGCATTTTTGTGAGCTATGTTATAAAAGAATTTGCTCATGCTTTTAGCTGTGCGTATATCGAGTTATGGATGCACTTGGGAAGTTTGGAGAGCACTCAAGAAGCTAGAGTTACACTCGGCTATCGCCTCGTGCAACTCTTATGCATCTTTCGTGCTCTCCAAACTTCCCACGTGCATCCATAACTCGATATACGCACGCTAAGCATGAACAAATTCTTAATTTGTCCTGCCCCTGATCATCAACAAGAAATCGTTTCGCTTTCCGAGAAGAAGGAAAGAAACAAACAACTCTCTCTTCTAATTTCCCAGTTGACAGACATGTCAAGGACGGAAACCAAATATTCGAATCTTAAACTACAGGAAATGTAAATGGCTAGATCAACGTACTCACCAAGAAATCTGTCTCACCAGAAGAACAGAAAGGAACGTGAAAATTGAAAACTCTAAGACTGTCTCTGCATTCTAAGAAATAAAGCCTCGTATAATGATTAATGATTGTCCAAAAGAAACTCCCTAGCCCTTGATATAACATGCATTACGTGTCGCGAGGCAGCGGGCCTACTGATGAATTTTTATATCGTTTGGAACTTTCATACCAGGGGCACCCAACGACTTTTATCTGTAAAATTTGTTGGAAGAGCAAATATTGCCTAGAAATCTCTTAAACTTAGGAAAGGCTAGCCTGTTCCCATATCCTATATTTTCTCTTTTAAGATCGTCGAGCGCGAGTATGAAAATAGAAATCGGGGGGATTTTTTGACCGCAAGGGAATATTGGGAATTTTTCTTTTCTTCTTTTTTTTGAACTAGCTTACCAACGATTTTCGGAGCATGAGTTTTTCAAATTTTATCACCAAGATATAACGATTATTGATAAAAATGGTTTCCTTGAAATTTCTGTTTATGAAAACGTCCACTAGAATCCTAAAATGAAAATATGGACAAACATAGTTTTTAGTGCAGCTCTAAATTTACCAAAACAGGCTTTCCTTTACTACCTAACGTATTCTGTTGCGCCTGGGCGACTACTGTGCTACGGCTTACAAACCCGGGACTTTCCCCTAACAGGCAGTTTCCAATTAGGAAAATTCATATTTGAATTGTCCATCATTGAATCTAGATGCGACATATTTCCTTCTCCTTTCGTCAACCTCTGAGCCAGTTATGAATTTAAAAATTTGTTAATGGTCTAAAATGGAAGCCAAAAATGGACGTCATTACATGAAGACTTCACATATATGTTCATAGATGGCACCTAGATGTGAATAATAATGAACCTATTGAACGAAAATGGGCAAAGTACAATTGCGCCATGATAAACGCTTTCTAAATTTGTGAATCAATGATTTCCCATTTTCCTAATTCCCCTTTATGTCATCTTAGATACGTTGTTTGTGGCCACGAAAAGAGCGTCTGTGACAGCATGAGTAGCTATGATCAGTCTATCTACGCCCAGCCGAACCCTATATTTTAGTGTACCCTAAACCCTGTATCTAACCTAAGTTTTTGTCTAAGGTTATTGAAAAAGTTGCAGCCATGCGCCTGACGGATTATTTGTGTGATAATGATCTGAATGAAAGTCTCCAGTCTGCTTATAAGAAACACCACAGTCGTGAGACAGCGCTTCTACGTGTTCAAAATGTGATACACTGAAATCAATTGATAATAAACAATGCGTCGTTCTCTTGCTGCTGGACCTATCAGCAGTCTTCGACTCCGTCAATCATAAGATCTTGTTACACAGACTGCGATCCAGGTTTGTTGTAAATAAATTTAAATCTAAATTGAAGACCTTTGTTTTTAAGCGAGTTTTTATTTTGCATTTTTGTGACTATGTAAGGATTATATGGATATCCGGAGCTTTTTAAAGCATTGTAAAGCGCTTAGCACTGAAAAGTATAGGCACTTTACCCTCCCCTTCGACTGGGAGGCTAGTGCCCGTAATACACAACTGGTTTATAGTATCCCTTCTCTTATTTTTTGGCCACGCTCGTGTAGTGTCACGTGCAGTTTTGTACCACAATCTATCGCACTGGTGTGACCGTAAATGAGATCATTGTAGCCATCAAACAGTTTATCGAATACGTAGCTAACAGTTGGTATTGTAAGTTGTTTGACTGTCTCTCGGGCTTTGTCGAATCAAAAATTCCGTAACGATGTATATTGGTTTTACGATACATTTTTTGTTGAAAAGGTATATTGCGAGGACTGAAACAATCTGAATGGCTTGTCGAATCGCGAAGATGTTGTCCATGACTCTATTTTCTTAACCTTCAAACAAAATATTTTAAGCGTAAAACAGTGAAAGCAAGAAATTTTCCTGGGAGGTACCCAAGCTTGCATGTGACATTTTTAAATGTCAAAAAGGTGACTAGATACAGTTTTTCGGAGACCATACCGATACTTTTCAATCGCCTCAAAAGTGATTGTATGTTTATCCGATCGCTGTAAAATTTTCACCGCCTGACTTTGGATTGAAGTTTGTCAAAATGGACAAGTAACATCGATATCACTTGAAATTGATCAAAGCCGAATTTTAGCTCGATCTAGGCCTGCTACTGGAAATTCGACAAGAGGAATTGTGATGTTTAGCAAATAACCTGCGTGAGAAAAAAAAAACTGTGATTGAATTAAAAAAAAAACGCAAATATGTTCCAAACGTTATATTTTCAATAGCCGTGATATATTCCTTAATAAATAAGCTCTATATTACTCAAATTAATCTTAAGTAACATCAGAATGCTGCTTAATATTATAATGCGATGGTAGGAAATTTTGGTGTTTTTTCTTTCTTTTTTGTCACCACCTGTCCAAGTGCAACTTTACTCTAAATTTTGATTTTTAGCGTTTTTCTGTATATCTTTGGAACTGCTTGACAGAATTCTTTTTAAACCTCATCACATAATCTTCATGATGTACAAAATGCCTGAAACTTTCATAACGATTGATTAATACTGAAATATATATACTAGTCGTGGAGGTATGAATACTGCGCATTAATTTGGAATCATTGCATAATCAAACTACCTACCTTGATTGGTGTCGCGCCTTTGCGTATGTTGCGCTTAAGTTAAAGACCCTTGAAAACCCGGGACTTTCACCAACAGTTCAGTTTCAAACTATCAAAATTCAAACTTGACTTTGAGACTGCGGGAGTATAACAAAAGAACTAAATTATTCATCCTTACATCTCAATGTCTTATGCAATTTTTCCTTTTTTTTCTCGCAGCTTTTAAACCATGCCTATATTAGGGAAACCAGAAGTCAACGTAACACCATAGAGACTTGCCATAAATGGCACCGATAATCGATTATTAAACGAGTTTGGACAAAATATTGTTTGTTTAACCTGATCTGCGGAAATTTCCAGACCTCTAACTTGAAATGTTGTGTTTTCCAGCAGTAAGATCAAGGTCCACACCGCCAAGCAAACCAACGTTTGTCCCTAAAAGAATCAACCACCTGCATAAACGGTAAACAAAACGATACGTGAATAAAATTACAGAATACAAAGATAAACTTAAAAGATATAAAAAAAACCTTCCGACAGAGTAAATGAAATTTGTGCGTAAAAGAGAAAGCGAGGCTATATCCGATTCAGTTGACAGCAAACTTAGTTTAAGCGCGCAATATTTTAAAGTATCCACTATCAATGTATGAGAGAGAAAAATTATTTTAAATCTTTCTTCGGTGAAGAATCTGCCTATACTCAAGAATCGCAACGAACGAAATCTTGGACCTGTCCTGTCCCTGATTCTCAACAAGAAACCTTTTTTGCTTTTCAAGAGGGAAGGGAGAACTAAACAACTCACTTGCAAATAAATATCCTTTGTTGTTGTAAGCGAAATGACATTATTTAAACGGAAGCTTCTCTTTTAGGCTTGGCTAAATCTGTATATATCAATTTAAAAAGACAATTTTCATATCACACTCAAATCATAGTAAACCACCCTGACTTATCCTGGTCGAAACTGAGTCAGTCTACTGATACAGTTTCCTACATGTACACTTGCGTTACCCTCTCTTCTACAAACGTTTTTATTTTTTTGTCAGCCACTATTTTTCATACTTTCAAGATAATTAAAGAAATAACAAATAAAGTTTTCTAACCCTATTCCCATCACCTTATCCATAATTATTTGCTTTTACACATTTAAAGGGAAATAACCCTTAAAGAAACAAACGATGAAGCTCCTCTTCAAGCAATAATGCAGTGTTGGCTTTTTATGTCAGAAAGAATATATATCCCGTCCCTACACTAATCAATACAAATGCGTACACTGGCACTGGCTTTACATTTCAGAATAGACGAATCTGCAAAGTCGTTTACAAACATTTCTCTTTGTCATTCATCTTTTCTAGTTTATATTTTTCCACGTTACTCAAGAAATAACATATTCGCTCTCGGAAATAGACATCTTAAACAAAATATCCCTTAACAAAACGAAGAAGGGAGCTCTCTTTCAAGCACAATGCAGTGTTTGCCTTTTTATGTGAGAGAAAATATATATCCCTTTCTTTAACTATATTCATTAAGACCTCAAGTCTTACCTTCGCCGGGCGTTTGTCAGTCACGTCTGGCGTGCTATCAGACCTTCAAAGGCGGTTATGCTCTGGGAGATAAAATCAAGAAGTCCCTCGTTATGAATGGACGGCAAGCTATTTCGTTGACACTTTTTTACCAAGGAAAATTAGACTCACATACCGCCACTGTAAAGAAAAGCTACATAAATATAACGGAAACTAAAGACAATAAATGTCGCTCGCTGCCGCTCAACCTGCGAAGCGGAACTCATGTATAAGATCTCGGTGAATGCAAGAAAGACAAAACCATCTTGCTCCCATAATAGTATATCAAATACAGGTAACATGGAACGCGATTTCCGTACATTGCTGCTGACTTACATGTATACCAATCTGTCAGAGGAGACCAAAGTTCTTAGCAACAAAATCGCCTTTGCTCATGAAAAAAATCAATCAAACGAAAAAAGTAAACAAAGTGAACCATGAATAAAATTTAAACAGAGGGAAAAAACCCGTCAATTTTTGTTCCTCAACCTGTAAAATGGATGAACTTGAAAGATTCAAAACTTTCAGTGGGAATAAATAAGCTTCCCGACACTTTTGTTAGTTCATTGTAAAAATATCGCTATGAAAAAACAAGGTTATATATAACTTTGTGGACACAAAACTAAATAGTTTGAATTAAGCTCGCAATGCTTTAAAGCAACCACTCTCCTTGCAATCAAGGGAAAGTTCTCAAAATCTTTTGTTAGTGAAGAGTCTGCCAATATTTAGGAATCGCAACGAAAAAACTCATCAACAAGAAATTATTTCGCTTTCCGAGAAGAAGGAGAGAAACAAACAAATCTCACTTCTAATTTCCTAGTTGACTGACATGTCAAGAACGGAAACTTAATGCTCATCGAATCTTAAACTAGGAAGTATAAACGCTTAGATCAACGTACTCACCAAAAATCTTTCTCACCAGGAGTACAAAAGGGAAACTGAAAATTGAAAAGTCTGGGACCGTCTCTACATTCTAAGAAGTAAAGCCTCGCATGATAATGAAACAAACACCACAGCCCTTAATATAACATGCATGACGTGTCGCGAGGCAGCGGGCCTACTGATGAATTGTTTTATATTGTTTGTAGGCGGTGTGCGTCACGACCCAAAAAGGTTCGTGGGTAAAACTGTTTATATGCCTCATTTCAATCGTGACACGGTCGAGTTCGCATCTCGTGAGAGAGATGAATCAAAACCCGGGATCAAAACACTGCTTCCTTTTCTGAAAAACATTACGGAGGAGAGCGATTTGGAGAATTTTCAGGATCTCATACTGGCCTTAGATGCTTGCTATTGGTTTCACCAGGTAATTTCAATAAGTTTATCGCGATTCGGAGACGATCGAAGCCGGTGCGATTTTAGGCGGCGATTTCCTGCTTCTCTGAAGATCTTAAGTACTGTTTAGTGCTGTGTTTATATGTATATTTCTATCTCAGAAGAGTGTGAAAGAGATCCGTAGCTCATACCTGGATCTGCTTAAATAAAAAATTTGTCCATTTAATAGTAACGTTTGATGGACTTTAATAACCGGGCAAGGAGGGGGAGTGCGAACAAAGAGCAAGGTGAGAAATCTTGCATCGTCTCTCATAACAATTTTAATTTCATCCACAATTTTATATTATTTTGCACACATTGACTGTTTGTAATCCTTATAAGCAAATAAATCTTCTATAGGCAAGGGAAAAACAGACCAAAAGTAGCGCCCAAACAGCTATAGCACAGTAGGAATTTCACCGAAGCTAAGCCCGCAGAAATAAACCACAATCTAGTCTGTACGTTCATTGAAGTGAGCGCGGTGTATCGATTTTGTTATAAACCTAACCTCACAGTTTTAAAATCCTGTATGATGTCGTCTAGATCTTCCATAATCGTTTTGTGTTTTGGTTGAGATTTATTCCCTCGCGTAAATTTACATGAGGATTTGCATACACATAGCACACACTCCATGCAAATTATTTTAAAGACACGCTTTTAGTTTCAGCACTAGGTTATGAAAAATGTTTTGTTTCCAAAGGTTATCACAATATTCAAACTTATTTACCTTTTCTGATTTAAAATGAAACAAACTCTTCCTGGATTTTGCGATACTCGCTTCGCGTCGGTTTTCGCTTTGGCAAGTTTCTCAGCCCGTTTCCGGGGACTTGTGCAACTTGGATGAGACAATCTCTTCATTCCAAGACACTTTCAACGCCTCATAACAGGGGTAGACCCCAAACTTTACAAAGATTAAATCACCATGCAATTACAGACAAGAAATGTTTTGTCGCTCAGGCTGTAAAATGGATGAACGTAAAAGAATCAAAACTTTCAGTAACAGGAGTAAGTAAAGTTTTTACCTCACCGGAATCTTAATTACAGAATCACTTTTTAAAATAAAACAAGGTTACATCCAATTCAGTGGACACCAAACTAGACACTTAAATTAGTCTAAGTGTGCAATTTTTACACTTAATTTACACATCTTAAACAAAATATCCCTTTAACTTGGACGCAAAACCAAATAGTTTGAATTAAGCTGGCAATGCCTTTAAGGTAACCACTGAACTTGCAATCAAGCTGAATCAAAGGAATGAAGTTTTCGAAATCTTCTGTTGAAGAGCCTCACAACATTTAGGAATCGCAACGAAAGAAATCTTAATTTGTCCTGCCTCTTATCACCAACAAGAAATCGTTTCCCTTTCCGAGAAGAAGAGAGAAACAAGCATCTCTCTCTTCCAATTTCCTAGTTGACCGACATGTCAAGAACGGGAACTGAATATTTGAGTCTTGAACTAAGAAGTAAATATGGTTAGATCAACGTACTCACCAAAAACTCTCTCACTAAAAGTACCGAAAGGAAAGTGAAAGTTGAAAAATCTGGGACTGTCCCTGCATTCTAAGAAACAAAGCCTCGAGTGATAATCATTCCCCGAAAGAAACGCTCTAGCCCTTGATATAACATGCATGACGTGTCGCGAGGCAGTATGCCTACTGATGAATTTTTATATCGTTTGGAACTTTCATACCTGGGGCACCCAACAACTTTTATCAGTAAAATTTTTTGGGAGGAGCAAATATTGACTAGAAATCTCTAAAACGTGGGAAAGGCTAGCCTGTTCCCATATCCTCTATTTTTTCTTTTAAGAGCGTGCGTATCAAAATAGAAAACGTGGGGATTTATTGACCGCAAGCGAATATTGAGAATTTTTCTTTTTTTTTTTTTCTAGCTTACCTACGATTTTCGGAGATTGAGTTTTTCAAATTTATTGCCGTTTCCTTAAAATTTCTGCATATGAAAAACGTCCACAAGAATCCTATAATGAAAGTATGGACAAACATAGTTTTTAGTGCAGCCCCAAATTTACCAAACAGGCTTTCCTTTACTACCTAACGTATTCTGTTGCGCCTTTGCGACTACTGTGCTACGGCTTAAAAACCCGGGACTTTCCCTTCACAGGCAGTTTCCAATTATGAAAATTCGTATTAGAATTGTCCATCATTGAATCTAGATGCGACATATTTAATTTTGTTCAACTCAACCCCTGAGCCAGTTATAAATTTTAAAAATTCGATACCGGTCTAAAATGGAAGCCAAAAGTGGACGTCATTACATGAAGACTTCACATATATGTTCATAGATGGCACCTAGATGTGAATAATAATGAACCTATTGAACGAAAATGGGCAAAGTACAATTGCGCCACGATAAACGCTTTCTAAATTTGTGAATCAATGATTTCCCATTTTCCTAATTCCCCTTTATGTCATCTTAGATACGTTGTTTGTGGCCACGAAAAGAGCGTCTGTGACGGCATGAGTAGCTATGATCAGTCTATCTACGCCCAGCCGAACCCTATATTTTAGTGTACCCTAAACCCTGTATCAAACCTAAGTTGTTGTCTAAGGTTATTGAAAAAGTTGCAGTCATGCGCCTGACGGACTATTTGTGTGATAATGATCTGAATAAAAGTATCCAGGTTGCTTATAAGAAACACCACAGTCGTGAGACAGCGCTTCTACGTGTTCAAAATGTGATATACTGAAATCAATTGATAATAAAAAATGCGTCGTTCTCTTGCTGCTGGACCTATCAGCAGTCTTCGACACCTTCAATCATAAGATCTTATTACACAGACTGCGATCCAGGTTTGTTGTTAATAAATTTAAATCTAAATTGAAGACCTTTCTTTTTAAGGGAGTTTACGAACTATCTTAGGTTTTTATTTTGTTTTTGTGACTATGTAAGGATTATATGGATATCCGGACCTTTTTAAAGCATTGTAAAGCGCTTAGCACTGAAAAGTATAGGCACTTTACCCTCCCCTTCGACTGGGAGGCTAGTGCCCGTATTACACAACTGGTTTATAGTATCCCTTCTCTTATTTTTCGGCCACGCTCGTGCAGTGTCACGTGAAGTTTTGTAGCACATTCTATCGCACTGGTGTGACCGTAAATGAGATCATTGTAGCCATCAAGAAGTTTATCGAATACGTAGCTAACAGTTGGATTGTAAGTTGTTTGACTGTCTCTCGGGCTTTGTCGAATAAAAAATTCCGTAAAGATGTATATTGGTTTTACGATACATTTTTTGTTGAAAAGGTATATTGCGAGGACTGAAACAATCTGAATGGCCTGTCGAATCGCGAAGATGTTGTCCATGACTCTATTTTCTTAACCTTCAAAAAAAATATTTTTAGCGTAAAAAAGTGAAAGTAAGACATTTTCCTGGGAGGTACCCAAGCTTGCATGTGACATTTTTAAATGTCAAAAAGGTGACTAGATACAGTTTTTCGGAGACCATACCGATACTTTTCAATCGCCTCAAAAGTGATTGTATGTTTATCCGATTGCTGTAAAATTTTCACCGCCTGACTTTGGATTGAAGTTTGTCAAAATGTACAGTAACATCGATATCACTTGAAATTGATCAAAGCCGAATTTTTGCTCGATCTAGGCCTGCTACTGGAAATTCGACAAGAGGAAGTGTGATGTTTAGCAAATAACCTGCGTGAGGAAAAAAAACTGTGATTGAATTTTAAAAAAAAACGCAAATATGTTCCAAACGTTATATTTTCAATAGCCGTGATATATTCTTTAATAAATAAGCTCTATATTACTCAAATCAATCTTAAGTAACATCAGAATGCTGCTTAATATTATAATGCGATGGTAGGAAATTTTGGTGTTTTTTCTTTCTTTTTTGTCACCACCTGTCCAAGTGCAAATTTACTCTAAATGTTTATTTTTAGCGTTTTTCTGTATATCTTTGGAACTGCTCGACAGAATTCTTTTTAAACCTCATCACATAATCTTCATGATGTACAAAATGCCTGAAACTTTCATAACGATTGACTAATACTGAAATATATATACTAGTCGTGAAGGTATGTATGCTGCGCATTAATTTGGAATCATTGCATAATCAAACTACCTACCTTGATTGGTGTCGCGCCTTTGCGTATGTTGCGCTTAAGTTAAAGACCCTTGAAAACCCGGAACTTTCACTAACAGTTCAGTTTCAAACTATCAAAATTCAAACTTGACTTTGAGGGTGCGGGAGTATAACAAAAGAACTAAATTATTCATCCTTAAATCTCAATCTCTTATGCGATTTTTCCTTTTTTTTCTCGCAGCTTTTGAACCATGCCTATATTAGGGAAACCAGAAGTCAACGTGACACCATAGAGACTTGCCATAAATGGCACCGATATGCAAATAATAATCAATTATTAAACGAGTTTGGGCAAAATATTGTTTGTTTAACCTGATCTGCGGAAATTTCTAGACCTCTAACTTGAATGTTGTGTTTTCCAGCAGTAAGATCAAGGTCCACACCGCCAAGCAAACCAACGTTTGTCCCGAAAAGAATCAACCACCTGCATAAACGGTAAAAAAACGATACGTGAATAAAATTACAGAATACAAAGATAAACTTAAAAGATATAAAAAAACCTTCCGACAGAGTAAATGAAATTTGTGCCTTCCCGGTGCATTATGTTATGAAAACTGCGTAAAAGAGAAAGCGAGGCTATATCCAATTCAGTTGACAGCTAACTTAGTTTAAGCGCGCAATGTTTTAAAGTATCCACTATCAATGTATTAAAGAGAAAAATTATCTAAAATCTTTCTTCGGTGAAGAATCTGCCTATACTCAAGAATCGCAACGAACGAAATCTTGGACCTGTCCTGTCCCTGATTCTCAACAAGAAACCTTTTTTGCTTTTCAAGAGGGAAGGGAGAACTAAACAACTCACTTGCAAATAAATATCCTTTGTTGTTGTAAGCGAATTGACATTATTTAAACGGAAGCTTCGCTTTTGCCTTTTCATGTGAGAGAAAATATATATCCCTTTCTTTAACTATATTCATTAAGACCTCAAGTCTTACCTTCGCCGGGCGTTTGTCAGTCACGTCTGGCGTGCTATCAGACCTTCAAAGGCGGTTATGCTCTGGGAGATAAAACCAAGAAGTACCTCGTTAGCTATTTCGTTGACACTTTTTTACCAGGGAAAATTAGACTCGCTTACCGCCACTGTAAAGAAAAGCTACATAAATATAACGAAAACTAAAGACAATAAATGTCGCTCGCAGCCGCTCAACCTGCGAAGCGGAACTCATGTATAAGATCTTGGTGAATGCAAGAAAGACAAAACCATCTTGCTCCCATAATAGTATATCAAATACAGGTAACATGGAAAGCGATTTCCGTACATTGCTGCTGACTTACATGTATACCAATCTGTCAGAGGAGACCAAAGTTCTTAGCAACAAAATCGCCTTTGCTCAAGAAAAAAATCAATCAAACGAAAAAAGTAAACAAAGTGAAGCATGAATAAAATTTAAACAGAGGGAAAAAACCCGTCAATTTTTGTTGCTCAACCTGTGAAATGGATGAACTTGAAAGATTCAAAACTTTCAGTGAGAATAAATAAGCTTTTTCTGTACCTTCCCGACACTTCTGTTAGTTCATGTTAAAAATATCGCTATGAAAAAACAAGGTAATATATAACTTTGTGGACACAAAACTAGATATTTTGAATTAAGCTCGCAATGCCTTAAAGCAACCACTGTCCTTGCAATCAAGGGAAAGTTCTCAAAATCTCTTGTTAGTGAAGAGTCTGCCAATATTTAGGAATCGCAACGAAAAAAATCTTTATTTTGTCCTGCCCCTGATCATCAACAAGAAATCATTTCGCTTTCCGAGAAGAAGGAGAGAAACAAACAAATCTCACTTCCAATTTCCTAGTTGACTGACATGTCAAGAACGGAAACTTAATATTCATCGAATCTTAAACTAGAAAGTATAAATGCCTAGATCAACGTACTCACCAAAAATCTTTCTCACCAGAAGTACAAGAACGAAACTGAAAATTGAAAAGTCTGGGACCGTCTCTACATTGTAAGAAGTAAAGCTTCGCATGATAATGAAACAAACACCACAGCCCTTAATATAACATGCATGACGTGTCGCGAGGCAGCGGGCCTACTGATGAATTGTTTTATATTGTTTGCAGGCGGTGTGCGTCACGACCCACAAAGGTTCGTGGGTAAAACTGTTTATGTGCCTCATTTCAATCGTGACACGGTCGAGTTTGCATCTCGTGAGAGAGATGAATCAAAACCCAGGATCAAAACACTGCTTCCTTTACTGAAAAGCATTACGGGGGAGAGCGATTTGGAGAATTTTCAGCATCTCATACTGGCCTTAGATGCTTGCTATTGGTTTCATAAGGTAATTTCAATAAGTTTATCGCGATTCGGAGACGATCGAAGCCGGTGGGATTTTAGGCGGCGATTTCGTGCTTCTGTGAAGATTTTATGTACTGTTTAGTGCTGTGTTTATATGTATATTTCTATCTCAGAAGAGTGTGAAAGACATCTGTAGCTCATATCTGGATCTGCTTAATTAAAAAATTTGTCCATTTAATAGTAACGTTTGATGGACTTTAATAACCCGGCAAGGAGGGGGAGTGCGAACAAAGAGCAAGGTGAGAAATCTTGCATCGTCTCTCATAACAATTTTAATTTCATCGACAATTTTATATTATTTTGCAAACATTGACTATTTGTAATCCTTATAAGCAAATAAATCTTGTATAGGCAAGGGAAAAACAGACCAAAGGTAGCGCCCAAACAGCTACAGCACAGTAGGACTTTCACCGAAGCTAAGCCCGCAGAAATAAATCACAATCTAGTCTGTACGTTCATTGAAGTAAGCGCAGCGTATCGATTTTGTTATAAACCTAACCTCACAGTTTTCAGATTCATACTTTTTGCTGATGACGTAAATACACGCAAGTCTCACTTAGTGTAAAAAGAAGTCAAAGCTGTATTTTCGATGAGCCAATTAACGTCTTCATATATACACAAGGTAACACGCACTTCTTTTAAGTGGATAACTCACATAAGCTGACACTGAGAACCCTTAAACTGAATGAAGAAGGGGTCAAGAAGGAGAGAAAAAACATAGGAGGTGCTCAAGAATGTGGTTTAAGTGGAGGGGAGATTGCTTTTATCAAAGCAGTAGCCACCTTTGAAAGATTTTGCTGGAGGTCTTAATCATTTTTTTGGTTTAATTTCAAGGGCCCGTAGTTGAAAAACAAAAAAAAGTTCTACTTGAACTATTATATGGTCTTCTTAAATGTAATAGCTATTTCTAACTATTTCCTGTCTAAGCTATCACAGCACTAAAACTTGGTACAGTGTATCACTTACCATTTTCAGGTCTTGGGGTGGGGGAGAGGGTTCTTGACGAAATTTTGATTTTTCCATTTTTTTCCTCAAAAATGAAGAGAGAAATGTACTAGGCATGGAGGAAACAAGATTTACGACTGATCACCCGCAAGATGGTAATGATTAAAACCTAACGAGATTACGCATTAATGCTCCAAAAACTAATTTTATTTGTCTTGAGTTACAAAAAGAAGAAAAAAAGAAGTATTAGTTAAAGTACTGTTTTTCTGTCCGATGGGGTTTCGGCTGTTTAAAGCGGGCACTGAATTTTTACACTCCCTTTTCAATACACTTCGCTGCTAGATATAGGTAATATAAAGGTCAGCAAAGAGCCAACTACTTTTTTGTAATATTCCAACTTTAAGTACCCTTAAACCCTGGGTGTACAAGGTAGGGGAGTGGGTGCCGTTCCCCGGAAGGTTGTTTGAATCAACCACCAAGACAAGTCATCACATATCCACACTTGGCGTCGGAGCCGGAGCTCATGCGCAATACCAGAACCATAAAAAAACTGAAAGACTTTTGAAAAAGTCCGCAAAACAGCTACATAAAATGACCGAATTCAAAGTTTTGTAGAGAACTTGAACCCGAGATAATTTTCTTACTTTAGCCACCTCCCCTACAAATTCCAAACGCAGGTATCTCGCTAGTCTCGCTACTTATTAAAAACTTAACTACCCAAAGTAGTTTTAATCATGTGGATTTGTCTTTAGTGACTTTTTCCCTTTGTATCGCCCTTAGTTAGCTTTAAATAACTACACTTCCTCGTTATGACCTATGGACCAAAAAAAAGGATTGCAAATCTTCTTTGAAACATAATCAAATTTTCCTTTATTTTATTGATAATTAAATGTAAATTTGGTGATTTGTTTACCCGCGACCCTAACACGCACCCGCAACCTCTACCCGCAAGTCGCGACCCGCGACATCTAGACATACTCCTCCAACGCGCGTACGGAAAACAATAACCCAGGGATCATTGACTGCAAGAGAATATTCGGAATTTTTTTCTTTTACTAACTTAACAACCATTTTCGGAGGTTAAGTTCTTCAAATTTTATTACCAAGGTGGTAAGTTAGTAGTGGTGAGTTAAGGGTGGTGAGTTAACTCGTATGAGTTGCAAGATCTTGAATTTTCCAAATCTTGCAGGCAAGAATTTGAACTTTCCAAATCTTGCCGCAAGATCTAGAATTTTCCAAATCTTTCGGGCAAGAATTTGAACTTTCCAATTTTGAGTTTGAACTGGAATTTTCTAAATGTTGCCCGCCGGCAAGATATGGAATTTTCCAAATCTTGCAATTTTCTCATTGCTGTAAACGTGGCAATTTGTGAATCCAGGCGGGTATAACTTCTATTTTTTTCTGATCGCGTCGACATGAACAACGGTAAACGTAACACGAGAAAATACAAGGGGTGAAAGGTCGCACATCTATACCGGCGTAAAACCTTGTGTTAACCTTTGATGTTTTAGCTCTAACGAGCATGTCCTTTAGGGATTTTCCTTCCTTGTAGGAAATGATAGGTGGTTCTTTAAAAATTTGGCGAAGTAACGGTTGGTTTTGTGTAAGATTCCACTTTTTTCATTAACACTTCTTTTAAAGTAGACACTGAGGGCTGGTACTGTGTCACGAAAGGCAATATTTCTTTTTCCTCTTTGTTGTTGTGTTTCAGGAGTGCAGACTCCCTCTCTGTGAACTTTATATCTGAAAGAAGGTTTTCTATCATAGTTTGTGGGTAGCCTCTGTCAATCAAGCGTTGTTTGAAAATTGAAATATTTTCCTCAAACGTAGTAGTTTGAGGAGTTTGTTCGTAGAATTCTCAAGGCTTCCCATTTGACAAATCCTTTTTTAACGCTCGGCGGGTGACAAGAGGTGAAATGTGTGTACTGGAAGGTTTCCGTTTTTTTAAATAGATTTTTCTTTGAATTGTATACAACCGTGTCCTAAAAACACAGTGTGACCACAGTCTCAGTGTCAGATATTTCGGCCGTGAATTTGATAGTTGGGTGATGTACGTTTGCTTGTTCGATGTCTGGTTTACTTATATCCCATAGGCAGGCAAGATTAAGAAAATTCCAAATCTTGCCGACAACATTTGGAAAATTCAATATCTTCCGGCAAGATTTGGAAAATTCAAGATCTTGCAACACACCACTCGCTAACTCGCTGCAGTAACTCACGACGGATAACTCACCAACTTGCCGAAAATTCAAAATCCTGCCAGTAAGATTTGGAAAATTCAAGATCTTGCAACACTCCACTCGCTAACTCGCTGCAGTAACTCACGACGGATAACTCACCAACTTGCCGGTCCCCAAGATATTACGATTATTGTGAAAAAGGGTCTCCCTAAAATTTTTGTATCAGAAAAACGTCCACTAGAATCCTCCAATGAAGTATGGCTACTCTACGTCCTAGAACTTCGACCGGACCCATAGGAGTAGCAAACATTTTCGGATGCTACGAAAAAAGTCGCCTAAAACTTTTGAGACACCAGCAGTTCCCCTTAAGACATCAGATAAATAGTATTTAAGGCAGCTCCAAGAAGGTTTGTTACATAAAAAGGTCACATCCAGTCTTGCTTCAATCGTTGACTACAACGATTAGCTATTTAAAAGAAAGGTAAATGTTATTAAGATTTTGGCCTTGTTTGGTTCGATGCATGAATAAAATTACGCGTAAAACAGCTTCGTTCTCAACCACGTGTTTGTTCAGGGCTTGAGAGTACGGACCTCAAGCAACGACGACGACAAGGACAAGAACAACGTCAAAAAACAATTGGTTTTATGAGCAAAACAACTGCTCTGCACGTGCACCACGCTTTTTAGTACATTTCTTTGACGTCCACTGGACGACTACTACGTGAAACTTCCAAATGCGACGTTTTATAGAGGACGCGGACATACTACGACAATTTTTCCCTTCTCTATTTGAACATAGATAAAGCCGTCAAGAATTTATCTCCAGGAAAAGTCGCCTATATTTGACGAATTGAGCGATTCCAACTAAACGCTATAAAGTGTGATGAGGACGCAAATTCATTTTTTTAGTGATGTTTTCGCTGCTGCCGTCGTCGTCAACGAAATAAAATTTACTAAAAAGCGTGACGCACAAAAACAGTCGCAGGAATAAACGAGGATTATAATTTTCCTACTGCTCTGGATCCTAACTTAATTCCACCTCCATCTGCGAAGTGGAAAGTCATTTGTAAGAACAAAGAGGTAGCCATACCAATTGTGACCAAAAGCACCATTGATGATTATCAAACTTTCACATTTTAATAACAGCTGGAAGATGTTTATAGCCTTGCATTAATATTACTTTATTCACGACGCACAAATCAATTTTACATCTTTGTACTATCCGTACAATGTCAACATAACGAAAAATCATAATGCAGCATCTAAAACATGTACACAGCACACAAGATACTTTTTTAAACCTTCAAAGCTTTACATGATGTAGTGCCAGACCATCAAAAAGCATGAGATCTGCTTCTAAGAAACTCCTGATAGTACCATCAGCTAAGTTGAAGGCTTATAGCTGGCAGTCGTTCTCATTTGCTGCACCTAAACTATGGAAATCATTGCTAGAACCTGCTCGACATCATGATGCTATAAAGACTTACTCACTTTGCCGGTTTTCGCATGAGGTGTTGAAATAATGTGTACGATATAAATATTTGTTGTTACTTTACACAGATTTCAGTTTAGTATTTTTACATATTTATGTTTTTTGATCACTGAACGTGAACTTCCTTAACATTATTTCTATTTATAATAATTATTCCTTGTAAAGCACCATGAATATCAATATGGCGCTTTATAAAATAGATAAGACAGTACGCGCGCTCTGATTGTAAACATTGTTGTGACGTCAAGATGTTTTGCTTTTAGCGCGCTAATCACGCAAGCACGAATTTGAAAAAGTTTTTGAGTTCGCGACAAGGTAACTTTACAACCCCTCTCGTGTTTATATCAGGCTATGCAAACACGGAAAACGTTTTCTATTGCTCAAATATAACTGCTTTTATTATTATTTACTTATCGTTAAAATCATTACTCTCTGTTTCAAAGTTCCTGCCAAGGTAAATGCAAGCTGTGCACCCGTCAGAGAACGAAAGTACTACCTAGAAACATTTGATACGGAAATTCTATGTAAAGCACTTTCTCTGGCACATTCATTTGCAAGACAGAATGATAACAACACCGACATTCTAGCCGACCCTTCAAAAATTTGTGATTTCAAAGACTGTATTGTAAAGAATCCTGACCTGCAATCCTTCTTTCTTGCTTCCACACTATCCACCTTTCAAACTACGACACGATCGACAAACAATGTCCAGATGGTACTCCAGCACTACTACAAGAAATGAAGAATCTGTCTCAATCTTTCAGTTAAAGCCTACTTGAACCCACCAAGCCATCAACTTCAGCACCACCGATCAATGATTTAAACCAAGGGACGGATGAAGATGAAACCCTCAATTGAACAACGAAAACAATGAAAACTACCAATCAGAAGCATTGGAAAAGAACATCACAGACACCCCTGAATCATTTTCCGTACCCCACCCTCATCAGTCACAGACACAACTACAAACACAGGACTACCAGCAAACACAGGCTCAAAAACAACAACTAAGCAATCCTTCACTAGCCCTATTTAGATGACAAATATTACGGAAACGGTATTTGGTTCTTTCATTATCTGGTGCTTTCCATCCACTGTTTCACAATCAACACCCTGGATAGGAATGGTTGAAATTCATGCACATCTTTTGCCTTAACGCTGGCCAAATTTTATTTTGTTAACAATTCTGGTCTAGCAATGGATAAACAACTGTCATTGTCTAGGTATGGATGAATTTATTGATCAATTGCATTATCCTCGGAAACTATACCTATGACAGTACTTAAACAGCACCAGGACAATATTTTAATACTGAAGATGCAGCTCCTTTTCTTACCAAGATTTCAGGCAATTTTGAGGTCGAGGAGTCCCTGGATCTTTCTATCGTAAATTAAAATCCAGCAGTCTCACAAAGCTCCTTGGCATTCTATCTACCAAAATGAAATCAACGAAAACGTCTTCCAACAAAGTTACTAAATACCTTAACAACAGCCTTGATCATACTCCAGTCTTTTGATTCACTAAAATTCAGCTTGAAAATGTTGCGGTTACGCAACATGTTCAAAAAGTACCGCTCTTGATAAGATCCCTGCTGAGGTCTTAAAAACTTGCTTTAAGTGTAGCTGCACCATCTTTATCATTAATATTTAATTTGCCTCTTTCCTCTGGGTTTTTTGTTGATGAATGTAAAAATGCGCATGTGCTTGGTTTATTGGGACGGATCGAGATAATTTCCAGCTTAGTAAGTAAGTAAGTAAGTAAGTAGGTAACTAAGTAACTAAGTAAGTAAGTTAGTGCCCGGTTTACAAAGATAACGATCGTCGTGATTTAGGAATTTGTAGACCCATTTTAATCTTGCCAATATTTAGTAAAGTTTTCGAGAAAGACGTTTTTAACCAACCATATCGCTATCTAACGGACATTCTACTCTGTCTGAGTTTCAGTCAGGATTTCACCCTCTTCACCCGATTGTCCAGACTTTAATTCAAATGTGCGACAACTGGTTTGAAAATATGAACAACGGAAAATTGATCGGGGTAGTTTTTCTTGATATTCGAAAGACCCTCCATCATTCGATTTTACTAGAGAAAGTTGAGTTTTATGGAGTATCTGATAGGGAACTGATGTGGTTTAAGTCCTATCTTACCACCCGACAACAACGTTTCGTAAATGGACATTCATCTTCTCAAAGAAAATTACTCCGTGGAGTTCCTCAGGGGTCTATTCCCTCTGCTATTTCTCATTTACATAGATGACTTGTAAGCCACCACGTGTAAGTGACCTTTGTAAGTGACGACTCAGAGTCTTTTAATCTTTTACACTCAGAGTCTTTTACAGGGAGGCAGTGTGGCCAAGTGGACAGCCCGTCGGACTCGCAATCCGGCGGTCCCGGGTTCGAGTCTCGCTCTGGCCACTTGCTGGATTTGTGCTCGGTCGTCCCGAGCTTAAATTCTCGGCCATGCTTGTAAATAGCCAACTGGTTGCCTTCTGCCAGTTGGGGTTTTTAATCCTGTTACGTTGTATTTGAATTATTCGTTTCTAAATATTTCAGTGGAGTGCCTGTAAATTAGCTGACTAGCTAAGTGCACCTTCCACTATAAACATGCCTTTAACCTTTTTTTTTTTGAGACTAACATTGTATAAAACAATTTAGCGAAACTGCACACTGTACAGATTCCACTGTACATGTGCTAATGGTTGCTTGGCCCAAAAAATTGACTGAAAGTCCAGCCGCATGTATATCAGACAAATTAAAAAGACACTCATGAACTACAAATTTCTTTCAGACACTATATCAGTCGATGCAGAGAGTAAACAGCACGCCATTTTAGATTCATGTCGATTCCACGAAGGCAAAGAGCAAACCAAGACATGATAAATCCCTGTCAATTTATGAGGTAGTGTATTTCACAGAATAACAACTAGCTTATTGGAATTTGAATAGCCTAAAGTCATTCTTAGGTAACAAAGAGCCTTTTTAAATAACAAGTAAAAGGGTTCTTATCTGAGTACAATTTTTCCTAAAATTTATTTATTTCATTGTTAAATACTAGACAATATTCTCCACATAATGACACGACTTGCATTTGCAAGGAAATCTGTCACTTTCATCGTTTCATTTGTGATGTTAAGTAATACTGATAAAATAACAGTACTATACTTCACACTCTTAGTTAAAAACCC
>BOPM01000369.1:117132-138893 GCA_022179025.1 Porites australiensis | reverse complement strand
AAATACTTGCATGCAACAACAACAACAACGGCAACAACTTTATTTCAGTATTCCCACGCCGAGTTAGTACATGGTATTACCTACTATTCTATATAATTTTCAATGCGTTTCATTTATACGATATTCTAACGAAAAGAGCGAACTAAAAACACACAATTGAAATATCGGAGTTTATATTTTTTGTCTGGATACTTTTATTTGGCTCGTGGGAAAATTTTGTCCCATGTCAAGCTCACTTACGGTTGGCTGTTTGCCAAGTTGGATCTTGACCCTGTGACATGAAACATTCACAGATGTAAGTTTAGCTAACAGAGCTTGGAAATCGAGCTTGAAATGTGCCTCAAAGAAAGCAAGGACAATTTAAGAACGATAATCTGCAAAATGTTGGTTGCTAAACGCAACAAACCTGATTGAAATGAAAGTTAAATACTCACGTTTTCGCCACAACGCCAAACAGACCAGTTTCACGTCGCCGACGGGACTACGACGGCAAGGTGGTGAGCACGAGCATGCGCAATATCCAAGAAATGATGATGTCACGTCCGGCTGAAGTTGCCGTCGCCCCGAAAACGTCTCTATCTTAAGTTCCCTAGTTTCACGTCGCCGACGGGACCCATTCTCGTCCCCAGAGCCCGTCGTTTCTTGGTCACGTGGTAGGGAAACGAGGGGCTCTGGACGCAGCCGTTACCGGATGTCAGAAAATTTCTGACATCCGGTCGCGCATGTGCAGAAGTTACAAATATCACTGCTCATGCTCATAACGTATTTTTGTCCCTCACCGCTCCACTGGGGGAAAAATTTTACTTCCTCAGCTCTCTCCATAGAGTGGCTTCTTTGGGATGTTTTGAAAATGCACCACTTCACTCAACTTGGATTCACTGATAATTTGGAGAATTTGAAGAATTTGAAGAAGACAGTAACAGAAGCCGGCTGAACACACTGTTGGTTTGCAGAACTGAGACAATTAATCGGCAGACTATCGTCTAATTTATGTGAGTCTTTTTTTCAATCCGTTTGGCGAACAAACACTGGGAAAGCAATATCGCAAAGATCGATATAATGCGGGAAAAAGTCAATCTAAAAAGGTATCTTGTTCCATGTCGTGCAACTGCTATCTTACTTCAAAACCCTTTTTGAAACGAAACCATTCATGTGTTGTGTTAGGAGAGGAAAATATATATTTCATTTCACTCGAGCTGGCCATGGTTGTGTGTTTTCCTATGTTCATTTCCTTTTGTGGTGTCGCATGTCGTGGTTTTAATTTTGCCCATGAGCTTTTGTGTACAACACGTGTTAGACACCGAAGGATTTAGGTCGAAACAAATCAATATTAATCATTTTACCGACCCAGGGTAAAAAACATAAATTACAAGGTTTGTCCAGGACTGGTTCCATGGGTTTCCATGCATGGCAACTTTATACAGTACTGAGTGAATCAAATTCCAGTTCAGAACTTGAACCCCAGTTTCCTAACCCTAATCATAAAACTTCTGGGTCATTTGGTGTTTATGGGGGCCATTCGGTGTTCTGCTAAAAGGGTTTATCCTCCCTAAAGATTTCAGGTATCATCTCCTAGCTAAAAATCATCATCAGACAGTACCTCAAAGAGAGAGTTTTCAATAATTTTGCTGTAAGACTCAGAAAATCATTGATACCTGAAAAATGTTGATTGTGTAGTGACCAATCACCATAATTTTCAGTACACATGCATGACCAAACCTCAAAATCACAAAGTAATTACCATTGCTGTTTGAGGTTTTGTTTTTTCACCCCTTATTAGCTTTTTCTTTGCAACACAATAGCATTCCTAAACAATTTTTGGTATTCATGGTTTTGTAACTTTCACAGTATAGGTGAGCTCTTGTCACCTCTGTTGTAGGGGTATAAACAGTTATATGTACTTTTGATTACCGGTTACTACCGGACACTAGTTTAGTAGGAAGTGATGGTAATTATGTAAATGCATCCAGAGAGAAACCTGTTTAACTTACGGACTGTTTTGCAGTCTGTTTCTCCGTTGTATTTCCTGCGAACATTCTTCAGGAAGCGACGCATATCACTGCTCTAGAGCTGTTTGTCGTGGTCGTTGCGATTCAAGCTTGGGCTCCCCTTCTCGCTCATCATCACTTTATTGTATCCTACGACAACGAAGTGGCGGTCACAGTCATAAACTCTGGCATCACGTGCGACCCTTTCATGCAACATTGTTTGCGCCGCCTTTGGTTTACTGCTTCCTTACACGACTTCGAGGTTCGCGCATCGTTTGTTCCAAGCGACCACAACTTCTTACCTGACGCCTTAAGCAGATGGCATCTTCACCAGAAGCATCAACGTAATTTTTACGTTTATTGTCGCGAACTGGCTCTTAAGTACACTTTTATTGAGATCCCTGATCAACTCTTACGTTTTCAAGTATCGTAGGACTGACAGCTGATTTTAAATGTCTTAAATTGTAATTATTATTTTTTGTGTGTATTTTTCTATTCTTTAGGCAATTATCCCAGAATCGTAGTCATTGACCGGCTCCGCGATCACCTCACATCATTGGCCTTCGCGGAATCCACTCGAAAGAATATGCAGTCTCATCTTAATGCGTATCTTAGTTTTTGCAATAATTTTAACTTTCGCTCATTCCCTTTGAATGTTATCGTGGTTTCACGTTATGTCTCTTATCTTGCTCATGTTGGTCGCCGCTTTGGCACCATCCAAAATCATATTTCTAGTCTTAAACATTTCCATCAAGTTTACGGTTTTTCTTTGGGCTGGGAACAGCAATATTTTTTTCGGCTTATCATTAAGGGCACTAAGCGCTATCTCGGTATGCAGGCTACTAGGAAAAAAGCGATCACGCCTCTTATGTTGCACCGCATGGCCTTTTTCTTCGATTTACGCATCCCATTACATGCTGCTATGTGGGCCCTTTTTCTCGTGGCCTTCTTTTCTTTCTTGCGTAACTCCAATTTAGTTGTCAAAAACATGCGCAGCGTTTCATCTGTCAAGGTTCTACGAGAACACTGCATTTTTGCGCATTCTTGCCACCAAAACAATCCAGTTCGCGCAGCGTTCGCTTAATATTCCATTGCCAGTTATCCCTGGATCTATTCTGTGCCCAGTCGCCGCTTTGCATACACATCTGAAGTTGAATCAGGTGCCCGCTAGTGCTCCACTCTTTTCCGTTCGTGCCAGCGATTCAGAGTCGGTTCAAGCCATTACTTATCCACAGTTTTCGCGTTTTCTGTTTCGGTCCTTACAAGCTATCGGGGCAGATCCCAGTAATTTTCCCCTCATAGCTTTCGGCGCGGGGGGCGACTTTCGCTTTTGATTGCGGTCTTCCAGTGGAACTAATCAAATTACAAGGGGACTGGCGCAGCGACGCTTATTTGGTTTATCTTGAAATGACAGATCATCAAAAACGTACCGCTGTTAATGCTATGGCTCACGCTTTACAGCAAATTGGTCTTTAGCTAGCATTATAATCATATACTATTCACTATTCACAGGAAATAGAAGATCTGTGTGGCCTGCGTCGTTTACGGCTGTAAAACGTTAGCGTTGCTGCGAAGTGATTCATTCTGTAATTTCATAGTTTTAAAAAGATACATCAATGGAAGCAACAACTTATTCCTTTCGATCTTGTATTCGAGGCTACCATGTGTATAAGGATATATGGGATTTAGTTGTTGGTGAAGTTCTGGATTGCGAGGTAAGACGTGTTTAACAATGTCAAATGTAGAGAACAGAACGTTGGCGATAAAAACAAACCCCTTAGTTCTTTGAAAATTTGGCGTTACAGTATTGATGAATGAATTGATCTCCGCAACACGCGTTTTTTTACGCAGCACGAGCCTGATAACCCACACGACACCCATGCTGTTGCCGTTAAACGGGTTCAAGATCAAGGAGGCATGCAGCAGATCGTAGGTCATGTGCCATTGACACTGTCACGTGTATTTCACTTGTTCTTAAAACACGGAGGACAAATCTCAGTGGAAGTGACTGGTAAACGGAGAAACAAGGGCATTGGACTAGAAATTCCGGCTACTTATTTGTTTTATCACAAGAAGCCTTCGAAAGTGAAGAAGTTAATAGAATTAATAAGAGACAAAGAAGAGAGCAGAAGTTAATTGATGTCGAAATACTGTATAACGCCAATGTCTATGACATAATAAGCCGTTGACTGATAAGTTGCCGTCAAAGGATTTGTTGAGTGTTGATCTGTACAGCGTTTTATCTTCTGTCGCGTGTTGAGAAAACCGGAATAAAGCAAGCTGTGAATTCTACTCTACGCTCAAATCTGTCGTTGTTACTGACTGCGAGCGAGCAACAGGACAAAATATTCGTTATAGCGAGGTAAATTGTGCGTTGGGACCGTCAAAATCTTTCGTTATAGCGGGGATTTCGTTATAGCGGGGTTCGTTATAGCGGGGTTCGTTTCAACATATTTTACTGTAAATCTGCCGGGCTTTCAAATGTTGTTCTTTATAACGGGGTCTTCGTTATAGCGAGGTTCGTTATAGCGGGGTTCCACTGTATATAGATATTTTTTTTTATCTTCTTAACTTTCTTACTCAAACACAGATCATTTCGTTTGGGTTTGGGTGTCGGAGTTTTATTGTCTACGTATGTAACACGTCTCGGTTTGGTTTCTCGACCAGTGTAGCAATAAAGCTCCAATTTTATTCCCAAACTCTCGTGGTCTGTGTTTGTATGTAAACAATTGTGTAAATCATTACCTAAGTGATGATAGTTAATTGTTGAATGTTGTGACACGCCGCATTTAATCGAGTCATCACCAGGCTTATATTTCAGTTGTAATCTCTAGTCGATCTGTTCGAACCGCTTTTGGTTCACCCTAATTCCCTCCCACCCTTAAGGTGTCGGAGTTTTATTGTCTACGTATGTAACACGTCTCAGTTTGGTTTCTCGACCAGTGTAGCAATAAAGCTCCAATTTTATTCCCAAACTCTCGTGGTCTGTGTTTGTATGTAAACAATTAGCATAAGTTTTGTAACTACAATGATATCATCTGAATTGTAAATAGGAATGGTGCTGCAAAAAGACACAAGAATGTAGTTTTTTACTATTGCAAGTAGTCCCTAAGTTTGGCCATTCCAACAAAATACACATAAAGGTTCAAAAATGGAATCCAGCGATGAGACGTCACAAGGAAACGTGTCAAAAATTAGAGACTATAGACAAGGCCAGAGATTTTGAATTAAGCTAATTTTAGGTGCCAGGTAGCCAAGAAAATGTTCTCATATTCATACGAAGTAGCTCAAATCACAAATGGTCAAGGTCCTTTAGAATATTTGAAATAGCAATCCATAACTTAAATGCATGTGTGCACCATTATTTTTTGGTTTACACACCAAGGATATGTTGCTGAGACAATAGCATCAGCCTATCAGCAGTCAGGCAATCAGGAAAGTGATTGCAACGACAAAAGGATGACAGCTGAAGAGGAGTTGGAAGACATGGAAGAGGATGAGGAGGAGGTGGAAGTGTATGAAACAGAGACAGATGAGACTGAAACCACTGGGACAGAGAGTGATGAAGATGATTCTAAAAAAAGTCTAGTAGGTAAGAACACATTTTCTATTCTAGTTGAAGCTTACAGTAAATGCAAACCTTTAATGTGTAAAGTACATGTCATTCACTGCTTCTCTGCGGCACGAATTGAAATTCTGTGACACTGAGATCTGATTGCTTTTTACTTACTCTAAATACTTAATATATAGATTTATGTTTTAAGCCGGCTTCCCGGTGTTTGCTTTTTTCAAAGACGAACTCGAGGCAAGAAAATCGCTCAAACCTTTATTTTTCTTAAAATGTCTAACGGCTTTTTAAAGATCTGTAAGCTTATAACAAACATGATACTCAGTCAGATCATTGTCTCAAATCTTACAAATGTGCGTAAACAAAATAGCCGCATAAACGACGCTCGACTTCATTAAATTAGGAATAACAAACATACATCAAATACAATAATTACTTAGGCTTACCACTTGAAATGCAGCTCCTGAAAGGTATCAAGTAAGGCCAGTGTCACTTCAAACTTTGCAACCCTCTTACGCATTAAGCAAGATGAAAACGAAAACGATGCCATCCAAAATCGGATTTCCGACTTTGACTCAACCAAAAACCCAATAGACAAATTAGCCATGAATAACAGAAGACTCCTAATAGCAGCTGAATTTCATTTTGTACATCCAGTGGAAAAAGAAAGTTAAAAACATCACAAGCTGACACAAAACTCTGTCAGCTTCAGCTGTCAAAGTAAACAAGATTCAAGATGCTGGATAAATTTTCCGCATGAACTCACCTGTCAAATTTTGACCAATCAGAGCATAAAAATTGGACGTAGAGCGTGACCAATGCCCGAACATGACGAGAAAAGTCAAAAGCAACTGCCTTCCCTGCCTGTAGCAGCTGGCTGAAGTTTCGCGTCCGAGGTCAGTTTGAAATCAAAATTTTAATTGTGCGGCACATAAACACAACATATTTCATATGAATTTTAAAAAAAGATAAACTTGAGCCTGCGATCATTTGAAAACCAGTACCTTGTCAGCGGATAACTTCAAAAAACACTTGACTTCGATGGTCGACACCTGAGCCCGCGATACAGTCAAGTGATACTCGTCAGCGGATACCTTGTTTTGACAGCTGTCAATGGATCACAACATTGACGTGTATCAGTTTTCCTGTGCTCCGATCCCAAACTAGCTAGAAAGTATGAGACTGAACATTGATCGCGATCTGGTAAAATAATTAACTGGTCGGCTGACAGCTTCCAAACAAATCACGTCACCTCAATGAGTTGACACATGAGCCCATGATATGGTTATGGGATAATGGTCAGTGGCTATCCTGTTTTGACAGCTGTCAATTGACCATATTGTGAATGTCCAATGTAAAAGATGTGGACTTGGCAAGACACGCCTGAGACACCCCTCCCTTCCTTTTGATAGCCTCCCCTACCCCACCCGTACAATCCGTAGACGCGTACGCTCGGTCAATCACGTGACAACCAAAGGAAAAGAGGTAGACCATAATCTATGGGTATGGGGCTCTGTCCCACGCGCGCTTCGCGCACGTGGGAGCCCCGCTAGTAACATTTCAGAATCCAGTGAACAAAAGGCAAAAAATCCTGGTGAATGCAAAAAGGACCCTAGAATTAGTTAAGGGATGCTTAATGTGTAAGGGTACTGGTAATTAAAAAATACATTAACTTTTATTGTCTGCCTTAAAGTACTGTAATTATTTATATATTGCCTTTCACAAACACTTCAAAGGGTAATATTTTCAAGGGTTTTGTAAGTTGCAAAGCTATGGGGTAGTACAGGTTTTTATTGCATGATTATTTTTTGGCAGGTTGCCACTGAAGGGTTCAAACCTAAGATCTGAACCAAAGCACATTGTCTTCTTGACAAAATTACTGCTGCTTTTTAGATTTTGTACAATCTGCAAAGCTGATAATCCACTGGTTGAAGCCAGAGAAAATGGTACAGAGGTCATTATTAAAACAACCTGCATTAACCAAAAATGTCAGAAAGAACAGACATGGTACAGCCAGCCCTTGTTGCCCAACTCAAAGATACCAGCCGGGAACTTTCTCCTTCGTATGAGCACTCTGCTTTCAGGAGGATCAGCCACCAAACTGTTTAAAGTGTTTCGCCACATGGGACTTGGTTGTGTGTCTATCAACACATTCTTCAAATATCAAAGGGCAAGTCTTGTCTCATTTGTATTCTATGATAACACCCCAATTTTATTGATTCTGAGCCTTATTTAAATTTTTCATTTAATTTTATTATTGTAAAATGATTGCTTGTATTGCAGTCAGTAAAACTACAGAAAGGACGTTTAGACGTAAAACTGATTGTGCAGGTCTGACAAGTGCATTTCCTTCTTGGAGTTGAAATTGAGATAACCGAAATAATTAGCCCTGCATTTATATTTATTTAAACTTAAGGGCTTTTTTTGCTGGGCATATTTGGAAGAAAGTTTGCATTCCAGGATGAGTTAGACATTACAATAAAACTGTTTAAAACACTAAGAAAACAGCCTAAAACAGCTTACCATAAACAATCCATGGGCTCCTATTAGTACGAGGATATTTGTTTCAGAGTTTGAGGGGGCTTATTATTGGGATTTTATGCTATTACAGTATAAATAACGAAGTTTAATTTTTTATCATTTTAGACCAAACTCTTCCCTTCAATCTACCTGTACTGGCAAAGATACCAAGCTCAGATGCTTGCAAAGCTAAAGGCCATTCACGATGGCATTATTATTGCAGGAGATGGTCGCCATGATAGCACTGGACACAGTGCAAAATTTGTTGCCTATACAATCTTCTGCTGCACTGTTCCCATGATTATTCATTTTTCTCTGGTTCAGGTTCGATACATTTTTTATCATTATTACTTCTGGGTGATGCATCTACAGTGTAGCTCCCTGCAATGTCACTTAGGAATACTTTATACTTTATATAGAGTTCATAATTTATGTACACTACTCTTTTATGCTCAGATGCACTTTTTTTAACTTGCTAATTGACCTTACCAATAATTTAATTTTCATTGGAGACATCAAACTGGTCTTTCCGTTTTATTTATATCCATCATTTTTTTATAGAGGAATGAAGCTGGAAATAGTACAGGGATGGAATTTATGGCGTTTCAACATTGCATGGACTTCTTGCTGGCTTATGGCCTTCTGATCACCACATTCATTTCAGACTTACGAATATTGTTCACTACTTCGACATCTGGCATCTAAAGAGGAGTAAGGATATACCAGTCTTCACTATCATTGTAGATTGTATTATATTTTTGTAAACTTCTTGTCTGTTCCAAACATTATGCATCAATCAATTCCAGCTGCAACCATCGCCCCACTCCCTCCTGGGGCAACTGTAGGGCATTTGCACACACTGTCAATCCTGGGGGTCGGGCATTAGCCTAAACCAGTGCGAGATGCCTGGATACTGACTGATACATTACCTGATCAATCCAAACCCTTATGAAAGTTTTGTTTTTCTCTTTGTCTTTCCACAGAAATCTGCAAAGTACTATCGAAGATTGCAAAACTGAAAGACTGTGAAGCCTTATCTGAGTGGATAAAGCCATGTGAAAGGCACCTCCATTGGAGTGCCACCTCTACCTTCAATGGCAATGGGAGAGTTACTTTGGCAAAGTTCAAGGGATTCCTTAATCATGTCATCAATAAGCATTCTGGCTTCAGTCATCCCCTGTTCAATAAATGCGCCCATGGAAATATTGAACCACAAAAATGGCTAAGAAGTGGTATGTTCATAGGTGAAGTCTTGTAAAAGTAAGGTTGTTGCTTTGCGGTTTTTCAGATGATATGTTGGAGAGGGGGGTTTGCCCAAGTGTTTACTTTGAAGATGAAACTTTTGAAAATAACCAATATTCTCAATACTCCGCAGAGCCAACCCTGCCTTATGTAATAATTATGGAAAATCCTATGGTGTAAATAGCACAAGGTAGTAAAAGAATCGTCACAAAAATGTACTACAGTACTCTAGTGGTATGCTAGCCTTGTAATTTGACACCATGTCAGTTCCATGTTAGTAGGAACCGATTCTGATCTCTCCATTTCTTGATTAATAGGGACACTGGTGTACGAAAAATTATGTGAGGCACTCAGCAATAAGGCCCTGGTAAGGGGAATTAAACAAGCTTCTCCTCATGCCCAAACAAGCTGTTTGGAAGGTTTTCACTCGGGCCTCAACCACTTTGCGCCAAAGATGATTGCTTACTCCTATGTTGGCATGTACAAATGGTTTATGGTCTTTTTGTTCTTGTATGATGGTGATAGCTCTTGCACAATTTTATAGTCTGGAATTTGGTATGGCTATCACCAAAAGCTCTTTTTTACAATCAAAACAAAGGTTTGCAAATTCACATTATTTTTGGTCAGAAAAAGGTTAAGGGTTCCTAGAATTGCATCCACAAGCCCCACCAGAATTTTAAGGTGTAACGTATCATTCTTTTAATCGTGGTTGCGGTTGTCTGTTCCCATCTTGATGTCGTAGAATTGATGTATATTATAATGTAACCTATGACTCAAATAGGCATTTACATCCTAGGCACATCTTGGCTGCAGTTCACTTCAACTTTAATCTGCATAGAGAGGTGAAATGTCGAGAGAAAGATGGGGTTGAGAGGGTGAAATTATCTTACCCAAAGTTTAAGAATGGTGAAGCTACTGTCAGAGATGTGAGAGTTGAACCAAACCTTGGTAAGCCTTTGGATCTCCAGATGTGAACTTGAAATTTTTGTTTTGAAAAGTCTGAAAAAGTATTATTTTTACCGAGTTTTCTGTTTTTATTTTAGGGTATGTTGAGGAGATATTTCAGACGTATGTGAATGCGAGGATGAATTGAAGGATGCAAATACCGAGAATTATGAGAAGACCCCTGCTGCAATGAACACCATGCTCGAGAAGCAGCCTAGACCAGAGGCTTTGCTGAAGAGGCATCAAAGGAGCATCACTGCTGTACACTCCACCAATTTATAATAACTGTTTTGATAGATAATCTATGGCAAAATCTCCTTATGTGAACAATTTTTTTTTATTGTCATCCCTTTACCAATGTAAGTACTACAGGAATTTGTAACGTAATGTCACAATTTTTTTTTGCCCCACCAGTCTCTCAGGTCCCAGAAACCACTGGACAGCAGTCTCAGAGAAGAGAGAAAACCACCAGAAAATGCCGGGAGTGCAAGCAGCCTCTGAAGGGCCACAAAAATGTTGTGGATTGTCCACACAATACGAGACAAAAATAGTTAAACACTAGAGTGGTTTTTGTTTGAGTATTCCTGGCTTGCAATCACGTGACAAGGTAGCCATGTTGGTGGTGTGTTGGTGGTAAATATAATACATTTTTTCGCGAATAATATACGTGAAAATAGGGTCTAACTCCCAGAGGAGAAAATGCTTTTGTTCTTAACCCTAACACACCACACCAACATGGCCGGCATGATGTCAATTGCAAAGCAGCAATTGTAAAACCAACTTAAGGAAACAGTGTGGCCAGTCTATAAAATTATTGATGTAAAAAATGTAGCGAACCACTTGAAGTAAATCTTTCGGGTAAGTATCAAGAATTTACTGAATGTGGCAATGGCACAAGATTTTTCCATCATACCAGTGTGATAAAGCAAAACCAAAACAAGGGACAAAACCCTTTTGAGAATTTGAAAACTGCTCTGAAAGTGCAGGGGTGGTTACTCTATGTACTCCCCTATGACTGTGAAATACCGCTTCCAGAATATCCCCCCCCCCCCTATTTCTATTAAACCAAAACTAGTAAGCCCCAAGGGGATATTACAACTATCAACCTTGTTAAGTCAAATAAATATCTTCATTTAATTTATCCTGACTGGTCTTGTAATACACAGTTTGGAGACGTTCTAAAAGATCTGAACAATCTTCTTTAGAGATAATTGATAACATTGTATTCCTGTTCATAAATTTGGTATCTCAGTGAGAATTTTGGTATTGGTCAATCTTGTGATTGAAAAGGTGAATAAAGCAAAATCAAGGCTGATAATTGAGACACTGGTGTTACTCTGGGATGGATAGGGGGAATACATTCCAGCATTTATGTTTATTAGTGCTCCACATCCCAAAAATGAGACTCCTGCGCAACATAAACGAGCTTCCATGGCTGGTTCAATTACCTTTCTCCAGGACCCTCAGTAACTAACCTTGATTGAATAACTTTATTTAAAGTATTGTTTATCTATTTTTATACAGCCAAGATGTTTTTGTAACAACCCTTCCAATTGAAAAAAATCTAGTGCTGACACAACTTAAAAGTGTTGTAATTGATTTAAACACTGCAATGAAGGTATTTTCACTCATTTTCACTAAGAAAAGTACTACTCTCTATATATATATACAACTGGCAAGGTAAGGGGCGCTTTCCGTAAGGGCGGCTTCTTCTCATCCCCCCACCCAGCTGGATACAAGTCTTAGATTGAATGATAAAAAAATTTATACATGCAGCCCATTCAGTTTTAAAAATCAGCCAGGATGAAATACAACTTTACCTAGACTCACTCTTACTGGCATGTGAAAGTTACATGCAAAGAACTCCTTTTTGGTCCTCTCAGGCAGCCATGAATATTGCATGAATTGAATTTAATGCCAGTGGTTGAAACATAGTTGCTATACACTGTTGAATAGAAGGTACCACCCCAGGTCACTAGGAAAATGCACCAGAGACAAATTGAATATATCTTTTACAAGCGTCCGAGCAAAAATAAGGTGGGGGAACCACAAATCAAACAATACACCTGATTCGCGTATGGCTGTATGGTTTGAGTTAGAAAACATAAATTACATTAAAAAAGTGAGAGTCTGTTTGCTTTAGCAAATTGTCACCATCTACATGGCCAAGGTTTCTTCCTTGTCAAGGTGCAGGTTTTCTTCGTCATTAAGGTCGAATCCTGTAAAACGTTCATCTTTACTGACTGGAAATTGTTGCCTTATGGCAGTGTATGCACATGCTGGCAAGGGAACCCTTCAGTTTCCCAAGATCCCATACAAAAGTCTTGAAAACTCACGATATGAAACACTTCGTAGGAAGCTGAGAGAGACAGCAGAAAGCAATGTATTGTGATCAGATTTTGCTCATGGTAGCTGAGATAGTCGCACAAGGAGATTTAACTGAAAAATACTTGGACAAAGGCACATAACTTTGAGAATGTTCGTTTGTTTTGAGTGGGGAGTCAATAGAGGAAGGAGGTAATACTATATATATGCAGTATATTTAGACAACCAAAAATGCAATCAATGCTTACTTCCCTAACCAATCACCAAAACTCGAGGTAACCAGACAAGGTTATTATTATTATGATTTTTGTTTCACTGATCACAAGTCAAGACGTTCTTGGTGAATCTACGCCGAAACTTACATTTATAATGATTTAGCCATGAATTGTATCATTAACTAACCTTTCCTCACTTCCTTTCTGTCTGTACTGCTGTTTGCCTTTCGTCTTGAATTTCCCTGTGGCCCACCTCAGACTCCATTTCTGGAGACAAACGGGATTGAATCCTGGGTGCTGCGTAATGCACTTCAAGGTAACATCGGCCCTGATATCTAGAAGGACGAGGTCGGTCTTCATCGATTCCAGGCAGCCCTCGAGTTCGCTACAGCAATAACATTCACTGCTGTTTTGTAACAAAAGGACACTGCAGTTTCCACACTTGCACCTACCGAACATAAACAGGGCAAATTGATGAGTCAAGGCTGCGTTTGAAACTGCACAAACATGTACGCTTATAGAAATAAGATTCATAGAAACAAATGCTCACCATTGACTGACTTGTGTAGCGCCCTGTGATCTCTTAGTTAACTCTTGCTCCAGCTCCTTTTCATCTCTTTTTCCTGTTCGTATTCAGCTGTCCACTCTGCGTCCGCTAGTGGGTCATCTGCAAATGCAGTCGCTTCGTCATCGAAATCACCTTCTGCTTCCACCTCATACTCTGAATCAGTGTAGCTTACCGCTGAATCTTCAGAAGACGACATTGCAAGATATGGTTAAATTATAGCTTCCTGTGACCGAAATTTGGCTCGAAAGTTGCTTCTGTGTCTTCCAGACCATGCAAAGGTGAGATAAATTGCTTGCCGATGCTTTGCTTGCGGGAATTTCGGTTCCCGAATCTATGTCATATCACGTGACAGCCCCGGCACTCATTCCAGATCCCATGCTGCTCGGTACTGGACCAAATTATCCTCTAATTCAACAGGTCACAGAAAATCGAGGATTTAACCAAATCCAAACATTTTTTCACAGATATACTCCAGAAAGTAAGCACATTAATTTAAGCAAATAGAAAAATTTGGGGTTCGGTGCACTTTAACACTAATCATTTTCCAAAATTATTGTAAGTCAAATTCCCTTCGTCAAGCAACAACCAAAGTTCTAGCATAAAACTAAACTATTATAGTAGACATTACGAAAAGTTTTCGCCGAGTACATATTAAATTGCAACAGATATGACTCTTCATGCTATTCGACTCCGCACGTCAGTAACGCAAAATATATTTACATGTGAAACATGCATTAATTTGCATATGCCAATTTTCAGTTTACCGCTACAACGGCTTTCGCTACCTGTACAATAAAAAATTTAAACAGTTATTTGTATATGCTAATCAATGGAAGGCATACTCATTGTCTGCATGTTCTGTTTTTGTTTCATTGACAGATCTATGGACAACAACTATCATCGACATCATCTCCTCGTGACGAGAGGAAAAAAGTAGAATGAACTTCGAAAAAGCAAACTTCTGTAGACGATGTTAAAAATAAAACCTCTATCCTTAGAAGAATAACCATTGTCTTCCATCACTGTCTCTTTAATTTGAACATTTCAGTAGAAACAAATTACGTATGAGTTTGATGATTTGTTTGAAATACACGAAGCTTTCCGCAGAGGTCTTATTTGGAAAAATGCGTCTCAAATACAATTTCACCAGTTTCACAATCTACTGCGAGATGTCCGTTATAAAAAATTGCCATGTACTTGAGTTGCTGTCTCGGCAGTACTCCTTTCTATTTCTAAAAACATCTCGACAATGACCGCCATATTGAATCCAAGAATGCTTTCCCCCAAATTAGGTCACGTGAACGAAAATTTGAACAGCGATTGGTTCGTGGTTTGTTTTGGTCAAGGTAATAAATTTGATAATGATCCCCGAGTGTTGCATTAATATTACTTGATTTATAACGCACAAATCAATCTTACATGTTTGTACTGTCTGTACAATGTCAAAATAACGAAAAATCACAATGCAGAATCTAAAACATGTACACAGCACACAAGATACTTTTTTAACCTCCAAAGCTTTATATGAGGTAGTGCCAGGCCATCAAGAAGTCTCAGATCTGCTTCTAAGAGACTCCTGATAGTACCATCAGCTAAGCTGAAGGCTTATAGCCGTCAGTCGTTCTCATTTTCTGCACCTAAACTATGGAAATCATTGCTAGAACCTACTCGCCATCATGATGTTATAAAGACTTACTCACTTTGCCGTTTTTCGAACAAAGTATTGAAATAATGTGTACGATATAAATAGTTGTTGTTAGTTTATACAGATTTTAGTTTAGTATTTTTACATATTTATGCGTAAACTTTCTTAACATTATTTCTATTTATATTAATTTTTCCTTTGTAAAGCACCATGAGCCCATGAATATGGGATCATATAAAAGCTTATATTATTATTTATTTATCATTCATTACTCTCTGTTTCAAGGTTCCTCCTAAGCTAAATGCAAGCGACGCACCCGTCAGAGAACAAAAGTACTACCTAAAAACATTTGATACGAAAGTTACAAGTAAAGCAATTGCTCTGGTATATTCATTTGCAACACAGAATGATAACATCACCGACATTCTACCCGACCCTCCAAAAACCTATGATTTCAAAGACCTACAATCCTTCTTTCTTGCTACCGCACTATCCACCTTTCAAGCTACGACACGACCAACAGACAATGTACAATTTGTACTCAACCACTACTACAAGAAATGAAGAATTTGTCTCAATCTTTCAATCAAAGGCTACTTGAACCCACCAAGCCATCAACTTCAGCACCACCTAACAATGATTTAAACCAAGGGACGGACGAAGATGAAGACCCTCGATTGAGCAACCGTTACAGTAACATCAATGAAAGCCACCAATCAGAAGCATTGGAAAAGAACATCACAGACACCCTTAAATCCTTTTCCGTACCTCACTCTCATCAGTCACAGACACAACTACAAACACAGGACTACCAGCAAACACAGGCTCAAAAACAACAACTAAACAATCCTTCACTAGCCCTATTTAGATGACAAATATTACAAAAACGGTATTTGGTTCTTCCATTATCTAGTGCTTTCCATCCACCGTTTCACAATCAACACCCTGGATAGAAATAGTTCAAATTCATGCACATCTTTTGCCTAAACGCTGGCCAAATTTTATTTTGTTAACAATCCCAACAATTCTCCTTTTCTTACCAAGATTTCAGGCAATTTTGAGCTCGAGGAGTCCCTAGATCTTTCTATCGTAAATTAAAATCCAGCAGTCCCACAAAGCTCCTTGGCATTCTACCTACCACAAAGAAATCAACGAAAACGTCTTCCAACAAAGTTACTAAATACCTTAACAACAGCCTTGATCATACTCCAGTCTTTTGATTCACTAAAATTCCGCTTGAAAACGTTGCGGTTATGCTAAAAAACTTAAAAGTGTCAAAAAGTACCGGTCTTGATAAGATCCCTGCTGAGGTCTTCAAAAATTGCTCTAAGTGTAACTGCACCATCTTTAACATTCATATTTAATTTGCCTCTTTCCTCTGGGATTTTTGTTGATGAATGTAAAAATGCGCATATGGGCTTGGTTTATTGGGACGGCTTGGGATGATTTCCAGCTTAGTAAGTAAGAAAGTAAGTAAGTAAGTAACTAAGTAAGTAAGTAAGTGAGTAAGTGCCTGGTTTACAAAGATAACGATCGTCGTGATTTAGGAATTTGTAGACCCATTTTAATCTTGCCAATATTTACTAAAGTTTTCGAGAAAGAGGTTTTTAACCAACTATATCGCTATCTAACGGACAATTCAACAATGTCTGAGTTTCAGGATTTCACCCTCTTCACCCGACTGTCTGAACTTTAATTCAAATGTGCGATAACTGGTTTGAAAATATGAACAACGGAAAATTGATCGGGGTAGTTTTTCTTGATATTTGAAAGACCCTCCATTATTCGATTTTACGAGAGAAAGTTGAGTTTTATGGAGCCTGTCATAGGGAACTGATGTGGTTTAAGTCCTATCTTACCGCCCGACAACGTTTCGTAAATGGACATCTTCCCATAGGAAATTACTCTGTGAAGTTCCTCAAGGGTCTATTCTGGCCCTCTGCTATTTCTCAAATTTTCCAAATTGCTTAGAATTTACTGCACCCTGTTTACTCGTGGACGATACTCAAACATTTGCCTCTACTATTGATGCAGATGTTCTTGCTAATAATATCAATTCTGATCTAGAAAACTGTGTGATTGCCTCAAGTTAATGTTCATTGGGTTGACGACATATATCTACAGATTTACCTAATGCTATATCCATTGACAATATTTTTTCTCATGTAAACTCTCGTGGCGGTATCAATACCCGCACATTTACGGCGCAACTCACTGCTGCATCTTTAATAAAAGCACAGCACTGTGTGAAAAAGCTTTGCACTACACCAAACACACCACCATCAACAAGTATATTTCGAAAAAAAAATTTCCAAGTATCAAAATCTGACATCTTCTTTGTTTAGATTTTTTTGCACCTTGTCAGGCAGATTGTTGAGCAGAAACACTCTCGTTTTCGGTCGTTTTAACTCCAAAGAACGCACAAATGTTCATCGGACGCCATTTTTCTTCACGTCGCTGATTCCTCATTGTCTTAAGTCACAGCTCTTAAAGTACTGTGGGAAAAAGGCACTTCTACGCGTAGCAAAGTGCCTGGAAGTGCCCTTCTTTGTTTTCCTTGGGGTGGGCGCCATTTTGAAAATTTGTTTAACGTCATCATATACCCCAGTCTGGTTGTGTCCTAGGACTGCTCTTAGAGCTACTATACCAGTGCATGCCTTTTTACGCATACACTTAACGTGAGTCTCAAAGTAAACTTTGCATCTAATAATACTCCGAAACATGTTTATTTTACGTTCTTTTGCAGTCGGGTGGAAAAGCACGCTGCTTTTTTGGCAAAAAGATGCCATTTGTGTGGGAAAACTTTGATGACATTAAAAACTGTCCAGAACTGTGAGAAAACAGCGCTTGCAAGTGAACTTTTGAACTTCATTTGCGAGGATATTGAGCTAGACGCCAGAGAAATTCATCCACAAAAAGTGTGTTCGGCCTGTAGGAGAGTTGCTTACCAGAAGTAACTAATTGATGACATCAATGAAATCAATGAGTCATCAATAAGAAATCGATAAGCAATCAGTTGATTAGTCATTGAATATATCCGATATTCAATGAGTAGTCTATGAGTAATCGATGGGCCACAAAATTTTCAGTCATCGATTAGAAATCGATTAGTTATTGAATAATCTTGCGAGTACCCAAACCACACGAAATTAAAAACCAGCAGGACAAACAACATTAGGAGTCGAAGGGTACTTGTGTTAATGCCACTGCTTATGATGGAAGTCCTCCTAAGCCAAAGCAGCAGTTCTTTGCTAAGAAACAGCCACCGCATGGGATTTCCAACCATCTGGATTATTCCTGTGCTTACTAGAATGCCATAAGTAACTGTCAAAGAGAGGGGACGTTGATTCGCAAGGTGAAGTTAGATTATTACTGTTCTCCTGCTTTGTTAAGAAACGTTATCCTTGTCGAAATACACGACTTTCACAACGGCGGACCGCTCGGGTGGAGTGGGAACAAATCACATCACAGCGAGGCAAGTAAGGCCACCGCAACCAAAACAAATCGAAGCGATGCAACACGAAGCAATCTTATCTAGCATGAAATATGTCGAGTGAATCGTTACTAGAAGAGGAAGATATTCCTGGTGCGTCACTTTGCAGTCGAAAACCGTCTGAATTAAAGAACGAAGAACTTAAATTTTGGTTGGAAATGTAGAGGAGATCCAGGCAAAGTCCTCAAAACCAAAGCTGACCTTGTAAAGAGGTCGCTTGTAAATCTTACTTATATTCTACCAGTCACTTGTAAGATTTGTTAAATTTTAATAATCACCTGATTTCTTTATCAGGGTAGAAGAGTATATCAAGACTGGAAAGGGCAAAAAAAATCGTGGATCCCGATCCAAATGGTCTGCACACCAAGCGAAAACAGCAACGCATAGGAATCGCGGCTACAACAAGTGTTACCTTAGATTCCCCATATGTGCTATTCCATGGTAGTGCTCTGCCTACAGAAACGTTTTCTCTCATTTCTAGCAATCAATCCAAGATGATCAAGTGGTCGTTTCCAAAGCTGTCATCGAGGGCTATCACATATTTCAAATTCGCCCTCCACCTCTATTAGATCTCCAAGTCACCAAGGAGTATGGCAACAAACACGACAAATATGCCTGCTTGATCTGGGTTCCAGAGTTGGAGTTAATACCACGCAATATGTGGAGCGTTGTGACAGATGCCAAAAGGGGAGAAAGAGTAGAAACCATCGCTGGTTTACCCATTTGACGGGTCCCACAGGGGCTGTCATCATGCTTTTGGGAGCTTCTGAGTTCTCACGTTGATTCAATTGACTGGTAACAAAGGACCAAGGGCGCGCTTGCGGGCGCGATATTTAACTCACCCATCCAACTTGAATTAATTTCACATGATATAGTAATACATCCCATATCCTCAGTGTGTCCTTATTTGATCAAACCCTATTGGGCTATTGCATTTAAAATCTGTACCCCCCGGTTAAGGCCTTACCTTTTCTTCTTACTCCTTAAGACTGGCTAAAATTGCATTCACCCATGAAGACTTCCATAAAATATGGGTTTACACCTGAAGAATTGGGTCATACCCCTGAAGAATATGGGTTTACCCCTGAAGAATTTTGTGAAAATTAAGGCTTCACCCCCAAAGAATTCCTTATTTTTTACTCTACCCCTAAAGAAATCTCAATTTTTATAACTTACCCCTGGAGAGTTCCATGGTTCCTCAACCGGGGGGGGGGGGGTGCGGATATTAAATGGAATAGCCCATTGTGAATTTTATGTATTAACTATAGAGAATGCCAGTTCGGCGGGGAATTGAACACGAATTGCAATCACTCTGCCAATTACTTTCGTTCCCTAGACCTTGATCGACAAAAATATATATTTACTATTATTTTTGTAAGGTCATAATAAGTAGTCTTTCATAAAATGCCTATTCACTTTTCCTTCGTGGACCATTTCTTACCTTTGTTTTTTAAAACCGCTGCCGGAATTTTCTTTTTTTGAACCGGGAGCGTTAGTTGCAATGAGCCAGGGCGGATAATCTCTGTTTCGGTGTGATTTAGTCTCGCGTTTACGATACAGAAAGCCGAAAACTACCGTGGAAAATGTTTGTTTATCGAGTCTGAATCAGAGTATTGATATAACTAGTCGGAATTAAGTCGCTACCAAGGTCATCATTAACCGCTCGTTGATAAACCAGGGGCACCCAACGAGAGTATAGTTCAAAACCACTTAAACATAGCTTGTTAAACGTATTTTAGTATTTAAACGGTAGATATAGGCATATTTTTATCCCCTAAAAATTTTTCATCTGTTCGGATTTCCTAGCTGAAAGTCTAGTGATCCGAAAATTATAGGGATCAAAACTTACCTTTTCGAAAGTTTTAGCCAGAAAAAAGACTCCCGAAAATTCTAGGTGACCTTTAGGGTAAAAATCCGTTAAAAATGGGCAATTATACCATTTTTTAGACGTTCGAAAATCCTAAGAGAGGTAAACAAGCAAGAATTTTACCAAAAAATGTTCCGAAAATTCTAGATCTCAAATCGTCTTCCGAACAGATATTTTCCGAAACTTGACGTTGGGTGCCCCTGATAAACGTGTAGTTTCAAAAGGAACCTTTGTATTGCGTAGGTCGGTGAATGAAAGGAGAAATTCTGACATGAATTTCAAAGCTCATGTTTTGAAAACCTCCAGAGTAGAAGTGCTTGTTGAAATGGCCCAGCTCGCTTTATTTACTGACTTCATTGATTTATAAACTTCTTGCTAGTCTTGCCTCAAACGATCTCAAGTATTTTGAGGCAAATCCCTTGCCAATTACTCGCTTATTGTTCATATGTGCGTGTGCTGTGGTCAAATTATCGCTGATATAAAAAGAGGGTATTCCGTAAAGATTTGCGAAGACTGGGTTATTGTTCTTTACGCCAAAATATATTCAACTGCAAGCATTCATTTTCGCTTTTGCTCCGGAAACGTAAACCCGTTAAGTTCTTAATGTTCATCGTGGCCGGCAGAATTAAGGGACACATTAACTGAAACCGAGAAAATTTAGCAACTATCAGTCACTATTAGACTTTTATCTGGTAAGCGAACTCGTGGGACTGTTCTTTGCGCGCGAGTCTTCTGTACGGTGACAGTTATATTAATTTTTTTTCTTCTTTTTTTAATGTAGTTTTAAACTTTGTCTCGTCGTTAATATTTCATGTAATGGGGGTCGGTCAGATCATAAGTGAAGAGAACAAAGCTTAAATAACATCAAAAGAGAAAGAGTGGGCTTAATGAACTCATATCGATTTAATCGCATTCCGGTCCACCTTTTGACGGCTTTTTTGTATGAAACAGAAAACTGTTCAGTGTTCTCTGTCAATCCACTAGAAACGATATTTTTTGTGCGTTGAGTCTCCTGTACAACAATCCCGAAAAGGAAGACGAAAGAAACTTGGTTTTCTTGTCAAGAGTTATGATGCGAAGAGT
This sequence comes from Porites australiensis, assembly GCA_022179025.1. Taxonomy (NCBI): domain Eukaryota; kingdom Metazoa; phylum Cnidaria; class Anthozoa; order Scleractinia; family Poritidae; genus Porites; species Porites australiensis. The sequence goes on along the minus strand of BOPM01000369.1, from coordinate 117,434 downwards.
CTGAATATGAATTCGTTTCTTTTGCGGCAATCGTCCTCAATGGAAGACCAAAATAACCTCTGTCTCCATGACGCATAAACGTGATTGATTGTTTGAACAATCGTGAAACTGAACATCTGCCACGACCTATGTTTTTCTGCTTTAATTTATATTTTACTGAGTAAAAAAAAAATCAGATATAATGCCACGGAAAACGTTTTCGACTTTGTAAAATTTGGAGAACACTCTGAAACTGTCCTTTAATTTCCTTGTCCGAATATTGCGTTATTTCTTCGAGTTGATTTAGTTCTGAGATACGTTTC
>BOPM01000369.1:92527-117122 GCA_022179025.1 Porites australiensis | reverse complement strand
CCGACAACTGCTTCAGAAGTGGCATTATGCACCCATGAGTGGGGAAACGCCGAAAAAAGTTACCTCGGCCGAAGGAGATTGTTTTTTGTGTAAGGATAAAATTCCCAGTCTCAAGGAGAAAGTGAAGATCTTTGGCAAGAGTGAATTGCAGATTGGTGCGTTAATTCATCGCGCACTTGGAGTCGATTTGGGTGTTTATGTCGGCAGCGAGAACCTCGCGATATGTCGCTTGTGTTATAACATGTTGAATGCCTACAACAAGGCCTTAAAAAAAGTCAACCAGATCGTCGATGGTATCAAGCAGAAATTTGAAAGTAACGGACCTCTCCGTATCAAAAGATTATCAAAAGATTCAACAAAAGCGCCGGAGGCAAGGAAGAGTTTAAGTTTTGACTCCAACCCGTCGGGTGAAATTTCGCAGGGACCACCATTACCAGTAAGCTTAAAGCCTCCAGATAATGTTTGTGTGTCTGCTTTTACAAAGCTTCCGCCGGTTTTTGGTTTTGGTGCCATTAGCCCAATCGCTCCACTCTCGATTTTTCGAGCACCAAATTGTGTACAGTCGTCGGGAATTGTTGGTCCTATGTCGTCCTCAACACCAAAGACGCCGCGCGAGATTTCAGAACGATCGATCACCGAAACGAAAGTATATCTTTCCGTTGAATATCCCAGCAAAACTGTGCGAAAGGAATTAAACGATGACCTTGCAGTTCTTGGAAAGGCGATTGCCTCCGGTTTCGAACAGCGCATTGCCAAAGCAATACTGAAGAATGTTAAACTGAAGAAAATTGTCGTGGAAAAAGTTCTCCAGCTAATGACGTCGCAAATTAATGGTATCTGTAGCAGAAAACAACCTTCCATGTTAAGAGCCAACACAAAGGAAGAGATTGTAAACTTCGATTTCGAGAAACTGTGTCTTGAATGGAAAGAAAGAGCGCCTATCTTCTATGCCTTTCTAATGACATGTGCTACAACTACTCGAAAGGAGATTGCTCCAGAATGGCTTCCTAGCATAGCAGTCGCAGGGTCGATCCTGTTAAAGCAGCGAAACTCACACATGAATGGCTGTGCAACAGTTCTTGGAATCCTTATCAAATCACGATCTTTGGAGGTAAGACAAGTCATAGATTATTTTGCATCTACAAGGGCTTTTGAAAGTCGAGTTAAAACTAACTTGATTAATTGTTTAATATTAATTAAATCAGCTGTAAAAGTGTTTCATATAGTTTTGTTTCATACACACATTTATCAGTTACACATTAGATTTTGTTTGAATCAAGGGTTAAGGAAGGTGAATTCTTTGTTTTTTGGCTATCAGTGTGACGAGGGGTCTTGGCATTGTTATTCTTAATTATTCATGAACCTTCAGATATTAATATTTCTTAATACTTGTAGATTTTTTAGGACAAACAATATAATCAAAATTTTGATCTCTTGCTCTTTTGTTACAAGGCAACCTTTGGCAGATTATCCAAGATGAAGGTCACCTGTTCAGCCGCAAAAGTTCGTGCAAAATTTGATGTGTTAGGTGAAAATCATGGTCAGGAAATTCTGGACTTACAAAAGAAAATGTCCAATGAGGAGGAAGTTGTACTAGAACACACAAGGAAGGTAGTGGCAATTACTGGCAGTTGCAGTTCAAATGAACATCCATGTACCCAGCAGTGTGCTGATGATGCTACAAAAGCCAAATTTGAACTAAAACAAGCTAAGAAGAACATGCATCCTGGTTTTGCTATTGCGTTTGATAATATTGATGGAAAGCGTGAGTGCAGACATATGACCAAGGACAACCAAAACTTGGATTTTCATTGGGTCAATCACAAGATAATAATGAACAGAGTTTCTGGAGGTTGTCTTGAGACTTCACCAAGGGACATTACCTCCCTTTCAAATCTTAAATTGTTTCCCACTGTTGACGATCAGAAGTTTCAGCGTCACAACTACACAATTTTAATATCAAGAGTTCTTGTGGAGCATTTAGATTGTTTTTCAGCTCTCAAGGATGTGTGTGTATTCCATATTCCTCACAAGTATTCCAATGAGATGGCCAAAAAGTCAGAAGTTGTAAGTTATTTTTTTTTCCTTTGGGTACTTTCATGTTGCTTTCTGCTTTTGTACTGGTTTTCAAAGTTTTCCCCTTTAATATCTGCTTTCATGCATCATGAATGAAGCAATTCAATTTTAGTCACAACAATTACTTGTGACTATTTAACTGTAAATGTGTGGCCACATCGAAATATACAGTTGCACCTCGCTAACCCACTGAAAAGCCTGGTGGTAATAGAGGGGTTTGGAACACAGGACTAGGTGTGAAATTTTTTATGTAACTTCCAGCTAGTTTAGTACCAGAATAATAAGATTGGTATAGATGTTTCCTGTAGCCAAGTAAATAATGTGCACAGCCTCTGATATCATGTAAAATATTATACTGTATATTTCAATGAAATTTCCTGTCAAATTATACTCTCATGATAACATAACTGCGGTGTGAAAAACATTTATGGGGGACTATTATTTGAGTAATATACAACAGGATAATTAATTTGCTTTGAATAAGCTAAGGCTGATTGAAAGAGCAAGTAAGTTCTGAGTTTCAGCTGTAATAAGGTATTATTTTCCCCTAAAGTTTCAAGTGAGTCACTTTCCTATTTAGTAAAGCAATGGCAATGAACAATAACAAATTAACATAGGATTTTAATGGTGAATTTTAAATGTGGTAATGTCAATAAATTATTCATTTCAGCTTCCAATGGGTGTGTTATTTAAAAATGAAAACCTGACTGAAGACATGATTGATATCCTGCGACATTTCCAAACATACCTGCCTACTGTAACTATTCAAGGCGAGAAGAAATTTGCTAGTCAGATATGCACGGGGGATCAGCTATCTGTTGAAAGAGCTGTGAATGCAATACATTCAGTGTCCAATGGTCATACAGCTGAAGACCGCCTTGAGGGGTTTACCATGCAGCTTGGTGACTGGCACACAGGGGTCAAGATACTTGAGGTAAAGAATGTGTGCCTTAAAAAGTGTGAAAATTATTATCACTAAGAATGTCTTACTACAAAAGAGAGAATATTGGTGACCTTAAACTTGCAAAGATGCATGACCTGTCCTAACTCTTTGAAATATACATGTATCCTAAACTTCACTCGCATCTATCAAATCTTAATTACAGTCAATAACTGATTAAATCCATTTGAAAAAGATTCCTACTACTACTACTTTACATTTAAAGCAGCTGCTTGCTTATGATATAATCCTTCCCATCATTAATATTTATCTAGGCTCCATATGGAGTACTAAAGTGGTGATGTCATAGTATTTTGGGGCAAATTGTATCTGAGATATTAGCCACTTATGCTCTGATAACTCTATACAAACCCTTCTAATTTTTTGGGGGATTGACCCAAGAAAAATTAGAAGGGTTTATTTGGAGTTTTCTTAACATAACTGGGCTAATATCTCAGAGGCAATTTGCCCCGAAAAGGTCATTAATTTTTTGGCAAGTAGACCTGTTGGGTATTGTTCTTTCAAAATATCCTGACAAAACCCATAATTTCCGAAATTTAATTTTTATGATGTCACCACTTTAGTACTCTTTTGTACTGTATGTAGATTTTATCCAAAACTATATCAATACTTTGTTATAATCATCGTAGAAACCATTATTGTAACATTTTTTTATATGATTTATTTGCAGTTACTATTTAGAAGATTTTACTCAGGGAGTTCTTCAGATGACCATTGCACCCTATTTGCAGACAGAAACCTTATTAACAGGAGAAATGTGAGAGAGGATCCACACTCCGCCTACCGACCAGATAGGGATTTCTTGATTTTAGAGGTGAAAGCCAGGATTTTGGCAGCTGCATTCCATGTTCTTGGCTTAAAAAGCAAAGACGAAAAACCACTGCATTACCCTTTCCCAGAGGACCTTCCTAACTGGAACAAATTGCAAAGGCTCCAGTTCTTACACAAAGCTGCTGGCATGATTGTGGATGAAATTGTTATTGATGAAGCAATGATGAATGGTTCTTTGCAAGAACTGGTGTCAGATGAGGAAAGAAGGGAAATTCAAAGATGTTTGGATGTTAATGAGGATGGCCGTTTCCCTTGTAGGTTTCCAGGGTGTAACACATCCTTCAAATACAATGGCAAGAGCAGGAGAAGACATGAATTAAGTCATGATCCACCAGTTGTAATAGAAGAAGTGACAACCACAACTTCATCCACAACCACAGACCAGGCGTCCAAAAGTAGTGATGATGTTTTTAATTACAATGCTGCACTTCTCTCAGAAGGACTTTTCTTTATGAACTTTTTGGATGCTGTCTCAGAAGGGGATGGCCAGCGGATCATGAGACAATACAAGTATCTAATGCTTCTATGTAAAGCAGATGACCCACACAGCACCAAGTATGCACTGGAGAGCCAGCTGCTCTTGGTGAATGGTTTAAGCCAGAAGGAGTCAGAGATCTTTGTGTGGAACAGGACTGTTAACAATCATGGAGGTCTTGGAAACAACATTCCACATGACCTAGAAGTGGAGCATAGTAACAATTTCAACAAGCAAGGCTACTGTAACATTGGAGCAAACCTCTCAGAGAAGGCAGTATCAAGAATCTGCCATGCTGAGAAACCTGTCAGGAACATTAGTGGAAAGGTGGACAGACTTCTTCAGCGGTTTATACGCTCAGGAAAGCATATTCAACGTTTTCCTGTAGTTGACTTAGATGTACTGTTGAAAAAGCTAAATGAAAGTGAAGTTTTCAAATACCAAGAGGGTCGCAGTTACAGGCATTTCAAGGGTTTTGAAAGAGATGCTTTGGTAAACCTAGACATGTCAAAGATGTATGCATGGTTAAATGATCACAAAAAAAAGTTTTCTTCAGGTGTCAAGGCTAGGTAATGACTTCTTTCATTGCTTCTGGTCATTTGAAACTTAAGTAAAAAAAAAGTCTTTCCAAAACAAAAATTAAGCATAATGTTTGAAGAGCCCTTTCCCAGAAAAAATTCTGTACAAGATTGGACAAGGCTGGGGTATTCAATGGGCTTCTTTCAGCTGTTTGATTCCACAACTACTTTTAAAGTGTTTGTAAAATTTTTGGCTTGGATCAAAATTAGGGAATATAAATTATGTTACAGGTCAAAATTAAATTCAGGTTAAAATGATTTTCAATTTTCTTTGTCTCCTAGCCCAAATTATTCATGAAATTCATGGAAAATGGTACATTTTGAAGTAAAAATATACCATCACAAAGTTGCAAGTTTTAAAGACGTTTGTACGGTGGTGGTGATGGTGTTGGGGGACAAGGCACAAAATTATCTGCCCTCCTCCCCCTCCCTCCCAATAATAGTTTCAAGTCCAGTTGCAGATATTTTGGAGGTATGCCCAGTAATAGGGAATTTTATTTTTAGTAAGAGGACTGAAAATGTGTGCAAGTAAAAGTAGTAACAATGGATACTATTTTTATAAAATTATTATCTTAGCGATGCTTAGAATAATGCATGTAACCTAACTATAAGATCTATTGGGCTGTCAATAACTTTTATGCAATTTATAGAAGGGTAAATGAACATATAGGAATAAAGTTGGGTTGAATTATTTATTAATTTTTTTTCCTTTATGAACGAAAGTAACCAGGGGTGATGCACATAGTAGCGGGACTTAAAGGTTTGAGTGTACAATAAGTTATATTAAATTTGTAAAAGAAAAAATCTTTGGGAATTTTTTAACACGAATACCGTGTTACAGACCTTCGGGCCCGGTTCCTGAAAGGTCGATAAGTGTTAATCCAGGATAAAAATTTTGATCTGTTTTTGTATTTTACATTCCTATGCATTGTGTAGGGTAACATTTTGTGTTATTGTTACTGTATGTCATAGAGAAGGCTCATGTTCTTAGACGAGAAAACTTTGACTGAAATTTAGCTTAATCCTGGGTTCAACGTGACTATCTTTTGAGGAACCGGGCCTAGATAGTTAGGGGCGAGTTAAATGCTTCCCCTTTTCACCTTATTTTGAATTCTCAACTGCACCTTACATGTATCTTATGCCTGGAACAGGCTATAAAAAGAGTGAAATTGTACCTGACTGGTAAAGAATTAAAGATAAGAATATTCAGTGATTGAAATGAGGGTGTTATCTGGTAAATCTTTATCTTGGTGTTATTTTTGAAACCGTCAATTGATATGTGAGCCCCAATAAAACTGATCAGAAAATTTCATCTGTAACTGAAAAACTAGACACTGATTTCGTAAAAGTTCTGAAAAATTAAAATTCATTTCCATACATGTAAATGAATGATTGACTCTGACAGGTGAGATTACCATATATCCTTCGGGTTTCTAAATGTGACTGCACATTACACCCATTCCCTGGAAAATGTCTGAAATTAACTCTGGACCAAGAGATTCTATATATTTTCTATACATGTTATAAATATCACCTATTTAAACTTTGATCTCTCTATTGGGTACACCTGTACAAGCAGATGCCATTCGAAAGTAAAAAAAATGTGTCTGTCGTCACTGTCAACAGAAAAGCACCTTATATTCCACTGTTAATATCCCTCTGAATCAACACAGGAAATTATTAGAAGTCTTGTTGGCTCAACAGTTCCCAATATTTACATTGTCCACAACTTTGTTTCAAAATCTACACTCATGATATCAACACTGTATCATTTTTTCAGCAATGCATCAGAACTCAAATTTAAAACTGCGTTTAAAGCAGCAAATGGGACACCTGTGTCTGGTTGCTCATCAGCAGATTCATCTGCTGACTCATCCCACTGAGAAAAGCTGAGATTGTCAATAACCGCATATTAGCAAGTTCATCGTCCACAACAAGATCATCCCAATCATTTCCAAGAAAGTCACTCTCTTCACCGCAACATTCATCTTCTGAACTCAGTTCTATGTCTAACATGTCTCCAAATACTTCTTGCATGACTGCATGAATTTCAAATGCATACTGCATATCCCATATCTCCACCACAGTACAAATGTCCGACACAGAAAACAATTCATTACAGTGTTCCGCAATTTGTTGAATTTGCAGATCAGATAATCCAAGCAAAAACTTGGGGTTGGTGAAAAATTTCATTTTCCCACTTGCATCTCTTTGTAACAGATTTGTGTGCAACTTCTTGTGATATGCAGCCAGTTTATTTACCAGTGTTGTTTTCTGTTCCCCTGTAGCTGACCGATTTCTTTTTTAATTGGGATGGAGATCAGCTCTACAGAGAGGGTAGGCAAGAGGTTTGCATTCATATGTGCCACATTCACACATGACTGAACAGTTGTCACGGCAAAGGTGCGCAGGATTCTGTGGAGAACAATCCACAGCAAAATATTGCAGCAATTGCTTACGTCGGCAGCCATTTGATTTTATGTAACTCTTTATGTCCTGGTCCACATGCATAAGTTGCATTCCTTGATAGAGCAGATAAGCGGTGCACTGACAGCCATCCCTTCCTGCTCTGCCACTCTCTTGCAAGTAGCTTTCTACATTTTTGGCTGGGCCAAAATGGATTGTCCGATAGACCTTCTTACAATCCACACCCATACCAAATGCAATTGTAGCAACAAGTATACGGCTGTGTCCTTCATCACACTGAAATGAGTCAAGAATGAGATCTTTATTTGACTTGGGGCTGCAAGAATGTAACATTTCAAGAACCACTCATTTTAGATCTTTGTTGTGTGGGTCAACATAAATTTTTCAGTGTTGAATACACAACTGTACACTGCTTTATTGTCTGACAATAAATTATTGTTCTAGTAGCCATGGAGTGTTTGTCAATTACCTCTTTGGCTATCCAATGAAAATAATCTGAAAGGCAAGCATTCCTTTCCATGTACTTAACAACATATGCAATGTTGGGTTTGTTTGGATTTTCCTCAACAATGTGAGGCTCTTTCATGATAAGTACTTCAAAAATTGTGTCTCTAGTATCTTTTGTGGCTGTAGCAGTAAGGGCAACAAATGGAGTGCGTGGTAATAATGAACGCATCTCATGTAACCGAGAGAACCACACTCTAAAGGCTGCAAGGTTGTTGCTCTTTGATTTCCCCCTAGAAAAACAATAAATGATTCAATATTACACTTGAGTTAACCTTTTGATTACTTGGTAACTACCAGTGTATTATAGCTTCTAATATGAAACTTGTAATCGCATCATACAGAAATAACTCTCTTTATTCTCTTGAAGAAATCGTGTGAACCAATTTCAACTGTCTGACATTTGGGTAAGATCATGCTAAATATGCATTTGTATACGAAAACCTTTCATTTTAAACTATTAATTTTATCCCCCGCGAGTCAAGAACGATGAAAGAATAACCTCATTGAAGCGATAATAATATTTCTTACCAATGGCAAATCACGTGCGCTTCATCCACGGCAACTGCTCTCACATAGGATTTGTAGGTTTCGCTTGCCAACATTCTTCGCCATCTAATGTCGCCAAGCCAAGATTCAGGTGATCCGTAAACGATAGAGAATTCTCCACTCTCCACCTTTTTTATCTCCGCCGCCGAACTGATATCACTAAGCGATATTGCGCTTACTCCAAGCAAAGATAGACGACTCACTTGATCTTTCATAAGATTAATTAACGGAGAAATCACGATTACAATATTCTTGTCGCATCTATCTACCGAAGCAAATACCGTAGGTAGAGCTTGGAACACATCAGACTTTCCATAACCAGTCGGTAAATTGACATACACATCGACTTTCAGTTTCACTGCTTGTCGAATTGCTTCTTCCTGGTGCTTATTAACCCATTCGCCCCTGAACCGCCCGTAACCGCCCGTGCGGATCCAGGTCCTTTCTACCCTTTGTGACGTCATCAGTTGTAACGGTCAAGGACAACTTTCTTCGCACACGTGTGCAGAGTGAAGAGATCTTTCAAACCATACCAGAATGAGCACAATTCAGTCAAGGGCACCGGAGAAAGAAGCAAAAAACCACGTGACAAGGACCTGAAAATCTCCATGAAAATCTTGTTCCATTACCCACCTACCTTTCCTTTCACCTAATCCTAAGATCCTAAAAGCTTTCCTAAAAACTCTTCCCACCAAAATGAAGCCTACTAAATGCCCAGCAAGAGAAAAAAAAAATGAGGCAAGAAAAGCGAAAAAAGAAGGGAGGAGAGAAAATTTTGCTTTCTGCGCATGCCCGAACTTCGCAAGCTGATATTTTGCATCTGGATCAGAAGGCCGCCAAGTGTACGACCTGTAAACCGGTTTGTGGTAAGTTTTAGCTCTTTATAGCACGACAGTGACCAGAAAACCACTCGACTAGCTTCAAAACGCGTTTTTCGGCAAAATCTCCAGGAGCGAATGGGTTAAGCTTCTCAAAGCCGAAAATATCGCATACTTTGACAAACGCGTGGTCCAGCGAACTCTCCCCATCTTCCTCCATTTTCGTTTTCTCGCGGATATCGAGATCCCCACTTAAAGCCACGTAAAGCCCACGCGTGTTAGCTCCACAAAAATAAGAGCCGAATTCTTATTGGTGAAGAAATACTGACGTCACGGAAATCGTTTTGCAGCTGGACATCTCAGACGTTATTTTTCGGAGGGAGAGAAGCGACGACCGGAAATGCGTCTGCTGTTCGCAGGCTACTCATTTTTATTCAGTCCACAAAATGCGAGGCTGGGCTCAAGAGTCTATTTTAGAGTAAAATGGAGCAGGGCCTGTTTAACTGGAGGGAAGCCAATGAGGTGAGTGTTCGACTATAATATAAATTTATAGAGAGAGTCAGGTAAGCCCGCATGCTAGAATAACAACAAAATGACAAAAGAAACACGTAATTCTCACTTACCTACTGGTCCATATAGGTTACCAATCAGTCCATTAGGTAGGGCAAGTGACTGAAATTTGAAAGCGTGTACTCGCTTATGTCCATTATACATGATACGCTGGTGTTCATCTGATCGAGCTATAGGTCGGACAGTTCCGTCCACAAATCCAAAACAGTTCTCCAATGCAGCCCCCTTTCAGTGGATAGTTTCTGCGTATACGACTAAAGTACGAGGGCTCAGCAGTGTGTGATTCCATTGTGTTATGAGATGATTGTGAGTATTGTAAATGTAATAGAGGACATGATTTGAAGCCATACTAAAAACGGGAACTGGACGTCCAAAACGGTAAATGAGGTCTCCATATCTACAGGGATATGCAAGTCGCTTCAAGAGCATACAGAGGCTTTCCATACCATCTACAACACTCCTCTGAGAAAGTTGAAATGACCGTGGAATCCTAAGAGCTTGAGCCAGTGTTGGAGGGTCTCTTTTCCTTACTCTAAATTCCGCTTTGCATTAGTCTTCGTTCATGTTATCCAAGTCAAAGCGATCGTAAGAATCATAAGCAAAATCTGGATTTCGTGAAGAAAACAACTCGTAGAAGATTATGAAATCCTCATCAGTAATAAGATCAACATCGTGGTAGAGAAGAAGGGTCTGACGAAACTTTTTGAAACTTGCCATAGCACAACAGATACAAAACTGTATCAGGAATTGAGAATGGAGGCGTCTTGTCAAAACAGCATCCGTGCGTAACAAATTAAATTTGGCGGGAGAGCGACAACGTCAGACCCAGGCCTTCGTGGATCTGACGGAGGCGTCGTCTTTGAAGTCTCTCGTGCTTAAGCTCCCTAATATCAAACGTTTTGTTACATACCTACAGATCCAGATCAACTGAAAAGAAAAACTGAGAGGTCTACATTTTTCTGTGGTAATCCTGCTTGATAGAGATCGGGATCAAACTATTTCATTACATAATATAAACGATGTAAACAACTTCTCATCAGTTATTTTAGGTCCCTATATGCCTTCTAAAGTCTGATACTCAGTCAAATGAGCTAACCAGGTCGACGAGCGGTTTTTAGTAGCTTGGTCAGTAAAGCATGCAGTATAATGGATAAATGTTTTAAAGTAAACTGCTTCTGAAAAAACCAAGCGGAATAAAAGATAATGCTGAGATAACAGGGTGGGAGGGAGGTGCTACACACTCCTCTCAGCTTCACCCCTTGAATAATCATTAGCTTCTTCCCTAAACGAACCTTCCGTATCCATGACTGTTTCTCCCTTTTAATTTAAAGAAAGTTCTTACTCTTCTTACCTTATGATTCCTCTCCATCTACTTCATTGTGTTCCTCAGTCTCTCAAACGTAGGACGATCCACTGGGTTTTCCCTCCAACAGTCAAGCATAATCTGATAGCTAATCGAGAAAACGATATTACCCATCACTACATAACCAGCCGAACTAGGGGAGGGGCCTGGATCCCGCTTACTTTTGATCGAATTTAACACCCCGGAGGGCCGATAAATATTTTTTACGAGGCCGGTCCCCCTCTAATATTAGGCTCTGGATGCGTGGGGGCCCCACTTATTCCTAAGGATCTGAATACGCAGGAACAGTTACGGAAACCTAATAGTCCTAGCATGGCTACTGATTTTTAGAACTGAATCCGTACTCATAATTTTTTTCATTTCTCAGAACTTTCTTTTCCCTACTCGTATTATAACTCACAGTTTAATCTCGACGTGTTTTGGTTTTGGCATTCTGTATCCTTCCTGAAGTTTCTGGGCGATTTTACGGGCATTTATATCCGGATATGGAGATCCACCTGGAAGAAATGAAGCTATACTAGGAAGAGGAGTACATAACGGAAAGAAATGTTTTTCTATGCTAGCGATAACATATAGGGGAAGTTTACGCGATTTGAACAAAATTAATATTAATTCGAATTGGTAAACCTTTGCTCCAGGGTGTGGGGGAAGGTGTCTCCAAGGAAATCTGTGGTACAGTCCGCCTGCCAGTATGACGTCACGTCTCGCGTCAGTGACTTTCAAAATGTCGAGCAAAGTGTTCATAGAAGAGACGGATAAAAATTTCGATTTTATCACGGAAATGCTGATTTCTTGGATTTCTTGGATTTCGAGATTGTAAGGTTCCTACAGTCATAAAAACCTAGACTTAAGTACTTTTTTGGAATGAAATGTCCAGTGGTGTAATGAATTTTAAAGATTAATTTCTATCGTCGAGCAAATTTTACGGGCAATCATACCCACCGGTCTCACTTTTGAGGGCCAGTGCACAGCAAGATTTAGGAGTTTAGGCACGGCAATAGGAGGTTCATGAAAGGATGTATTATGCTTTACATTGTGCGTATTTTCAGCTCTTCAGAGCTAGTGGAACCACATATCATTCCTCTCAAAGTTCTCTTAGCTGTAGCGTTGAAAGAGGACGCTAAATGACAGGTATTTGTGAGAGACTGTGAGCATTGAATCTTGTTGCTTTACCGCATTTTAATACTGTATTGGGCATACACCTGTAATTCTGTAATTAAATCCCGAAAAGACGATGTACAAAAGGCAAGTTCAACTTTCGCCAGTGAGTCACTGGTGGGTGTTGGGTGTAAATTAGTACAGTTTGTGGTGTACTGTGTGTTGTTTGTCATGATTTGAACTAACATTGAAAAAAATTGAGCTGTTTCAGATGAGGGACATGTCTTGACAGCTTATGGTTTTTATCTGGTCCTAAGCTTGGCCAGTATGCAGATCAAGAGCTTTTGAAATCCCTTCGCCAAAATAAAACTCCGGAATTAAGCTAAGGATCTGAATACGCTGGAACAGTTACGGAAACCTAATAGTCTTAGCATGGCTACTTATTTTGAACTAACTTTTTTTTTTTAAGCTTAAACGATATATATTGATCCAACTGCATGACCAGCAGGGTCAGCAGTAAGAATAACGAAAAAAGGCCAAAAGGAAAAAAAGAGAGACCAAACAGAAAAAAACAAAAACAAAAACGGTACAAAGAAACTGAAAACAACGTTGCCGGGAGTTGAACCCGGTTTGTTTGCTTTTGTTTCATTTTGTGTCTGTTCTATCTATTACGAACCATGAAAAACAAGAAAAAATAGAGTACACAACAAAATATCAGAATAAACAATTTTCCCAACTCACCAACAGTAAGAATCTCGTAAAGTACGACGCCGTAACTCCAGCTAGAACAAACCAATCAGCGTTAGCAGAAATAGCTAACTAAAATGATGAAGAGAAGGTGCGTGCACCAACTTTGTAAAAGCTACAGTCACCTTTCAACTTGTAGAGTTCCACCTGCACAAGCAGCACAACAGAAATCTCTTTCATTTTGTTGAGATAATTATCGTTGAAGTTTAATTATTGAACGTAACATTCCTTTCTTTTTAGGCAGCCTTATGACTCATCGGAAAAGACAACATTCTACATGCTTAACGTGAAAAAAATGTTAACTTTAATACAAAAAATACTTACATATCACTCTTTGTAGTATATGTTCCATACATCAACGATTCATAAGCAGTCCATTTCACTGGCAGACGCCCCTTAGAAAACAATCAAATTAGAATCACTATGATTTTTTTTTAAATTTAATTTCCGTCCTTATGCCGATGTTTTGATTGTTTTTACCTTCTCAGCAACTTTTTAAACGCCGCTAAGGGTACTCGAGATTTTAAAGTAGCAATTTGAACCCCTGACTACAGATCCCACGCAATTTTAATTTGTGATAAAATCCGACATGATTTAAAATTAAACGGTGTGCTTAGTTGAACTCACGCGACTGGTTTTGCTGTAGATGTCTTCTTGATGCACATCCCTTGCCATTCCAAAATCTGTCACCTTACATTTCTCTCCTTCACCAACCAGAACATTTCTTGCGGCCAAGTCACGATGGATAATCTGCGTAACAAAAAATTTTTATAAGGGCTTTTTCAAAAATCGGATCAAGATAAAAATAATATATTGATATAATAATATATCAAGATAAAAATAAGATATCTAACGCTATGCTTAGGGCCTCCTCACCTGAGCCCGGTTTCCAAGATCTCGCTTATTCACCTCTAACTTCAATGTGTTCATAGGAGAGAGTGGGCTCGCTCGGTTCACCAGATCTCGTGCGCGGTTTTTCCAACCAGGATTTTGGAAACAGGGCTTAAATTTCAAATTTGAACCCAAGGCGAAATTGGTCCCGGCAACCGGGCTCATCTGAAGAGACCAGATATCATGACAGTTCGTTGAAGACAATCGCTTGATATAGAAAAAGGAATCCTATCCAACACGGAAAGAAGCTTTTTTTTTTACCAACCACACCCGGTATTTAAAATTTGAAGTTGCTAGAGACGATAGAGGAAACAAGTTTGTACTAATTTGAGGGAAAAAGATGCGATGGTACTTTTTTGTTCTATTTTGAGTAACCGTGAAGAAAGGTCATTGCTAGAGAAAGTTATTAGCAAGACAAACATCCTCCTGATTGTGCTGTACCTGATGTAAGTTCCCCATAGTACCTAATGCGAGATGTCGTGAGATCGTACCTCCTTGTTCGCCTTCGAAACTCTCTGTTTCTCTCATACTCGCCTAATAGAGCAGTCGCTTTTATGGGTATGGCAAGGACTGCTCCTATTACACCTCTCACACAATATGTTGCATATGACGAGGAACGCAAGTGGAGCACATCGCGCAGCTTGTTCAGAAAAGACTGGTACCAATGGCCACATGAGCTGCTGGTCACAAATTCACACAACGAGCTCGGACCCTTACAGGATAGGTATCTCTGGACAACATCGTTTATGTAACTTTTTCAGTAGATTTATTTGAAATTTATATATTCATTACGTGATATTCATTATTTAAGCATATGTTTTGTTTATAATTGGGCAGGGTTTGTAAGACTAACCCTTAAGCCTCTAGGCCTTGAGTGTTCAATCTTATGTTCCATAAAGGTTTATCTTGTAGATAAATGTTAATAATATCTTTCAGTTCCAATATCAGTTCTCAATTTCAAATCATTACTTCTAGTTTAAATCACATTTAAAGCAAACCTTTTTTGAGGATAAGTAACACATTCCATCAGCGACCTGCCAAGCGAATTTCATTAACTGTTCTGCTGTAAGATTGGTCTGTGGCTTCATATCCGGGTCCTTAAAGTACGTGTCGTTCAGTCCTCGACTCTTCCTTAAGTAGCCCAGTAGGTCACCGTACGGGACATACTCAATTAAAACCAACAACGGCTCTATGGTAACCAATATAATAAGAAACAATAGAAAATTCTCCGATTTACTCTCCGAGCAAATATTAATGATTTTGTTCGCACGAAGGGACACAGAATGAAGTAGTACCTTTCAATGACGATTATGTGAACTGCGACAAAACAAAATATAACTGGAGGTATGATCATCGCAGTTTTGATACAATTTAGGAAACAGAAACGAAGCCCGAAGACAAAAAAGCCCTGAATTACAGTGAAACCCGGCTCTACAGACATCCGCTAAATGCGGACACTTCACTATTACGGACAGTTTTCTTTGTCCCTGAGGAAAGAAAGCTCTCAGCTAATAAGGACACTTTCTATGGTCCCCTCAGTGTCCATATAAATTTAAACTGGGTTTGACCGCAATATTATTTCATTTTCTTTGAAACCTTGCAATATTTCTTTCAAACATACTTTGTACTTTATACTTTATGTTCATTTGGAAATCTTTGCTTACATTTCTATTAGTTTATAAGAAAGCTATTTAAGTTATGGTTCTCTTTGTTTGACTTTGTTCAACTCAGTGATATATCCATTCTAATATTTTCTGCCTGTTAAATTGTTCCATATGGCATACATCACGGAGAACATATTTGTATTCCAAAACAATGGAAAGGCGGCCACGTTGGTGTACCATCCTAGTTCTGTGGGAATAATTGAATACTTTTGGTATGCAAACGTTTGCTTTTATTCCAATTCACGTGCACCGATAACTTCTGGCCATATTAGTGAAAACGTTCTATCATTCGAATCAATGGCAGTATAATCATCACCAGGAAAACTTATATGCCACAAATTTCAAGAAACTGAAACGTTACTCCCTTCACACATCCCTTACCGGTTTCTGTGACGCAGCCCAACAGCCTGATCACGTGGGGATGAGGTTTTAGTTTTTTCATCACGTCAAGTTCTGACAGAAGGTCCTTTTTATCTGAAGCTGGAGCATTTGCTAAAAAGAATAGTAATGGTAGAAGTAATGGTAAAAAATTCTCAATGAGAATTTTTTACCATTACTTTTATTATTGCGGTAATCGTTTTGATGGGGTGAGCTTTTTTCGGTGTTCTCTGTCCGCTTGGTCTTTTTTGCTTTGTTTGTATCGAAACCTTCCAACTGAACGAGATGTCCTATTAAGCATAGTGTATTGACCTACCTTTGGACTTAACCTTAGCCAAATCCCTTTTTTTTTAGTCATAGTACACTGACTTACACCACACCTTTAAGCATTTTTACTGCTACTGTCAAGTTATCCTGGCTTCCACGCAAGTTTACTGTCGCCTTGGCAACTTGTGAAAAAGCTCCTTTCCCAATGACTGTAATTATGTTGACCTGTCTGCGACTGATCTCCCAGCTTCTCGTTGATGGATGCAGTGGCATGTAATCTGCACTTGCTGTGGATGCAAAGGTAGCGGCCTCAAACGTTCGCTCCACATCTAAGCCGGATTGTGTATCAGCCTCTACTTTAACAGCAATGGGATTCTATTGTCAAACATAGTGAGACAAGATTCAGCAGTAAAACAACAACGCTAAACTGCGAAGTGCCTTTTTTAAAGAGGCCAGTAAGTAACCATACAATTAAAGAGACATGCAAATGATTGAATGAATGAAATGAATTAATACGCTGTGCAACTCTTTGTTCTAAATATGATAATATAATGGCAAATGTCGTAAAGAAATGTTCTGGGTTCAAGTTTCACACGGAGCGTCCAATCAAGCTTTCTGTTATTCGCTGAAAAAAGAGAAGAGAACCTCAGAAGTATTTCCTCAGGCAACGATGCTTTGCTATACTTTGGTTTATTTCATGACCTAACGTTAGGCGTAGGCGCATCTGGGGTTAAAATATAGAGCGTGACAAGGCAAAACGACAGCGGTTTTTCAATCCCCCCTCCACCCAACCCACTCTGGTAACTGGCCAATGGTTCATTTCATCGCGCCTAAAGTTCAATAAATAAATACGTAAAAAAATACTATAAATAAATACTCTTGAGAATAACTTATTAACTTGCCATTGCTAGAAAATCTCCGCATCTTGGACAATTTCTGTTGGCAAGAAAGTAAATAGTACTTAAAACGTCTAGTCTAAAATTTGTGCCAGCGAGACGCTATCAAGCTTTCTCGATCTGTAATATTATAAACAATCTTTGCTGAGATTGGAGTTGAACACCTCGACCCTATACTGGATGTACATGTGACCCAGGGAATGGTAGAGTTGAAACATTAATGATAGATGTAAGACTCAAGTTTTCTTTTGCATCCTGGCATTTCTGGAAACATAATTAGAACCTTACATCCCACGGTAAGGTAAACAGGGGTAAGTAACCTGGTTTACTGCAAATTGTAGCGTCAGTGACTGTGGTAATGATTCTTCGTAGACAAGTTTTTGGCTGAAAAGCGCATGCATTATCATTCTATATTTACGTAGAGGCGATAAATCCGAGAAACTACAAGGATAATAATAAGGGACGTTACTTACTTTTTCCCCCGTAACTTCTCTGAAACAAAAATATTTTCAGCATTGTTAAGTTTTTAAACACTTTAACAGCTAATTATTGATATATCTCCGAGGCTCAATACAAAATACAGGGCGCTGGTATCTTTAGTCCTCAAATTAACGTCTACTACATCCAGTTTGTCTTTTTCTTTGTAATAACCATGGTGATAAGGTAACATGCGAAATTACGAACGCAATCTCTCTGCAGCAGGATCTGGTCTATTATAGTTTAACAAAAATTGAAAAAAGCCTCTAAAATCCAGTATTTAATCGAGACGATGTTCTAAGAATTAAAAAAAATCTTATCGACTTGCAAAACAATCTGGGCTTATACCAACCGGGACTTTAGACCTGTATCATACCCTATAAGCATGTTGAGTCACCAATATTCAAATTCAATAGAGAATTAGGAACAAGAGCAATGCTTTAAATATAAAACCCACTTACCTGAACGGGTGCGCATTCGGCAGACGACGAATACCAGAATTAGATTACTTATTAACAAAAGACAGATGATGGTGATATAAACAGCATGAAGAATTTCCTTTTGATTACCACACGAGGAACCTAAAACAAAATGTTTGCTGTTAGTTGCAAGCAATAGCGCAGCGACAGATACAGATGCACTACCATAAAGCTACAAGTAGAAAGAGAAGATACAGAACATAGTGACCAATTGCCTGTGAACATTCTGGATTATAATATATTGCAATTGTTGCCCTTCAAGCGTTTCTGATTTTACTGAAGCAAATGAATTATGGCACCAATGCATGTCAGAACAAGCGAAGTTCAATCATGGTTTTCTTTCCGCCTTCATGAGTAACAGCAACTAACCTGCTGTTTGGCTTCCTGTTGGTTTGAAGAAACCTGAGAGAAATATTCAACGACACTGTCATTCTAACGAGTTACATGGGAATGATTCACTTTTGTAACCATTTCCTTCTACATTACTTTTTTAAAGATTATTGTCGTATTAATCCTATCTTGGTACTAAATGACTGGTCTTTAAAGCATGAACGATTCACATTTCGTGAATATTTCAATGGATGAGGGTAGCATTGCCGCAAAGTCAGAGATACTGACTACGTTTTTGAACAGCATTTTATCTCCAAGTTTTGTTACATTCACTTACAGTGAATAGCACAATGGTTGCGATACGAAGCTCAGAATTAGTTATTTAACAGAAGAAAATTTTGGAATTTTTTGTCAGTGGCTTTTGCTACTGTAAGGAAACACAGTGCTTAATATTTTCCTAATCATTTTCACTTTGTTTACAGCGCTTTAATTGCTACAATAATCTTTAATTCATTTTTAATGAATAATGTTGTTACCACCGCAGCGAATAAGAATAGTAATTCCAACAAACGCCCTTAGTTTATACAACAGCAAAGAATCAGAAAAATAGACATAAAACCGAACCAACCAAACCTTTTCGGGGTAAAAGGACGCCGGATCATCGTTAGGATATTGAACTCAGTGTTTAAGCTGTTTGAAAATGACGACACTATTCTTGATTGGACGTAGGAATTGCAAACCGGTTAAAATTTAACCGCAGTTAAATTCAAATGTAAAACTATACTGAATGAATACAATTCTGAGTATAGGGTTACAATACGCCAGTAACGGTGCTCTTTGTACCGTTTGATTGACTGTAATGTACTTCCACGTGACATGGTTATTTCAAGGAATTGAACTTAATAGTTTTCTTTAGAATATGTACTGAAATATCGATCGAAAACACTAGATGTTTTTAACGTCACTCGCTTACGCACTGGTTTAACAGCAGTAAAGACAATAGTAATTCGGTATTATTAGTCAGATAAGTTAATCCGCGTGACTGGAGTAAATTTAAAAAAAAGGCTCAACAAATAGCACCATATGGTGAACATCACTGAACGTCAAGGTGACAGTTAGTGAACACATAAAAGTTATTGACCGATCTACTGTATATTTCCCTGAGCATACACTCGTTCAGTTAAACTTGCGCTTAACTCACCTTCCAGTACGTCAACACGTTGAACCATGCCTTCCTTGGAACTCTCTCCATACTTGTTGCTTGCTGTTACCAGTACTTTATACTTCTTGCCCATTACGACTCTCACAACATATTTACGTATTGAGACATCAGTTATCTTTTTAGTCCCCTTCCACTGCTCATCATTCATGGTTCCATAATACACAGTATACACTGTGATTTCTGCTCCGTTGTTAGTTGGTTTATCCCAATTCAAGGTGATTTCATCAGCTTTTAATTCGTATGTGAAGGCCACTGCTGACGGGACACCTTACGCACAACGAAATGTCATAGAGCTGTTAATTTTCCTTTAACTATTTTTACTCGTTTCTCCTTAAGTATCGGGAGTATCATGACTTTTTGGGCATAGCTGTTGTTAAAAAACAAATTCCTATTTCAGACGGTACAATTAAGGTTTTGATATTGCTTGGCCAGTTGTGCCCGTATTTGGCTCTGCCTACTACTCTGGCTACGCTATTATTTAACAATTAATGAATGAAGCTGAGTTTCTTATCAAGAATTATAAAGATCGAGATAACACCCTCTGAGATCTCCATAATTCTTCAGATGATACGAAAGCCGAATTCAATAATTGTTTTATTATTCATTCAAAATAATTCCTGGTTTAAAAACAAAGCTAAAGCATTCTTACCTCAATAAATATTAAGTTCATCTTCGATAGTGCACGTTAAGGGTTGTTCAGCCCTGCAAATATTCTCCAAATAGCAGATGTTGCCCTTCAAGAAAGCTGCACTTTTGACGTCATCGGTTCATTAATCGCAAAATTCTTCCAAATTTGGTCATCAGTAGCTGGTTGTGGTGAATTATGCGTGTGCCTTTAGCCAATCAGAATCGGGAAATATACGCTTTATACTGTCTCATTGTGTTATTTAGTCCTTCACTTCTATCAAAACGTTTTTCCTGTGCAAAGATTAGTGTGCTTTCATATTCTTTTGTAAATAGCTTTCATTAATATTATTAGGTCAAAACATTTTTTAAAATCTTATTGCGTAAGCTAAAGCTTAAAGCAAAAAAAAAAACACGCCAACAAATGAGAAACGGCCTTTAAACTAATCTTACCTTTAATTTGGGAGTAAATTGTTATTTTCATGGTCAATAACATTCATTCATCATTTGACAAGACATTATCGGGTAATAAAGTCGTCTCGAAAGCAATCAACAGATTCACTTGGAACGCGACACAATATAATCCATAGCTTTAAGACTTTAAGACTTAAGACTAATGATCGACAAACATGTAAGTACCGGTACGTAGCAAAGCACGTTTATTTTTCCTGGAATAAGCGAAGCCTCATCAATGGATGGAGGCAGCCCAAGTGTCTGGAAAAGGGTAGGCTAAAGACAAAGAAGTGTATTATTTAACAATTATTCCTCGAGTGCGCGTTGGATATGAGATGGTAGATAGCCAACGAGTTGGCTATAATCATCTCATATCCAACAAATTTTGAGCAGACGCGTAGAGTTACCATATTTGGAGAGCAAGGTATAATGGCTCGTATACCATGATGGCTAAGCCAATCAGAGCTCTAGAATTGCATTATCCAATGATACAGTTTTTAATGATAACTAATACACGCCTTCTCTTTTGTTTTGGGTGTACACAGTGTTACACTTGGCGAAGGTGAAGTAAAGACACTTATCAACAAACGGATGCTACGTATTACACAACCATTGGATGGAGTCCAATACCACGTATTATGTCTACTTTTACAGAGGAAATTCAAAAAACAAAGGAAAAATGAAATCTGTGTGAGGAGAGTTAAGATGCCTGGGCCAGAATACACCTACCTCCTAATACCTTTATTTTTCTGATTTTTCTCTCTTCTTTCCCTCCTTCTCCAAAACTGTTTGTAGCAGTAACTACCAATTCATATTCTTTGCCTTTTTCAAAGTTACTGACCACAACTTTACGATTTGAAGTATCGGTAATTTCCTTTATTTTGATCCAATTCAGTGATGTGCCATCTTCACGGACAGTTCTTCGGTACACAGTGTACCGGGTTATAGGTGCTCCATTGTTTTCAGCTTCTTTCCATTTTAAGATGATGTTAACATTCTTTGTTTCAGCCGGTAAATCTGTGATCTCCGCTGCTGCTGGGACTCCTGGGTTAAAAGATGAATAGTACAAAGCAAACAAAAACTAGTTTACTTTCAGTTGTATTGATACTTCTGTTAACCTTTAAAGCCTTACATGGGTTAGCACCTTCCTATTTAACAGAAATGTTGCAACCCAACAAACCATCAAGAAGCTTAAGATCTTCTAAAAGTTTCCTGTCAGTACCATCAGCAAAATTGAAGAAATATGCCTGTAGATCATTCTCATTTGCAGCACCTACAATTTGAAACTCACTTCCAGAACCGATACGTAATCATGATTACATTTCAAAGTTTAAAACTTCTATAAAGACTTTCTTTTCAAAGAACATTTTAATTAAGGTTCTGTTAGAATAATGCGTATAGTGTAAATACTGCGATAAGAATTTAATTTTTAATCTTTACTTTAACTTTTAATTTTAATATTTAGATAAGAATATTTACCTTGTATTTTTATATATTTGTGTTTTATTATTGATGTAAATTTTTCAACCGACAAACTTTTCAGTTTGAAAGATTCAGTTGTAAAGCGCCTTGAGCCTACGGATATGGCGTTATAAAAATTATTATTATTATTATTATTATTACTTAAGCAACGTTGGGCTCCAGTTGTTTCGAGTCTGTGAACGGTTGTCCTTCTTAAAAGCTTACCTCGTTTTCAATGAAGACATGCTTTGTAACAAATTATCAAATTATAAGCAAGACTATGTGATCCGAAATTAAAAATTAGGCGCTCAAGAAGCGCATCTGACTACTGCTGATATGAAGAGTAAAAAAAACTGAAAATGGTAGAATGGTGCTACATATGCCACATCCTTTTGTGAATATTCATATAGCCCCATACATTTATTATTCATCGTTCAACACATTTGAATGGTTTAAAATGCATTGCAACGTTTCTCAATGATTCGTAACGCATTTGCAGCGTTTCCTATGAATGCGTGCAACTTTGTCAAATCATGAAGAATGATTTTCCAACGTTGTTCAACGCATTGGCAATGTTTCCAAATAAAATGATAGCAAATCAAGGTCAATGCGGGACACATAATCACTCCAACATGTGCTTTTTACAATGATACAATGCGCTGCACACTTCCCGACGTTCCTTGTGGGAAGGAGCGTTGGGTGACGACCCTAAGGAGACTACAAAACGTACATCGGCATATTGATTAGACATCAACTCACTTCGTCGATCAAACGGACGTCTAGCTCGGATGGACCGAAATCGAAAGTATACTTGCTTTCAGTACTTGGAGACAATACAAATAAAGCCTGTACAAGCAATATTGGAAAATAATGTACTTTGAACGAAAAAAACACACAAACAAACAAAGTAGCGAGGGCAGGTTACATGATCTCGGCAGTTACAATGAAAGGAAAGCATTTTTTGACT
Organism: Porites australiensis; assembly: GCA_022179025.1. Classification (NCBI taxonomy): domain Eukaryota; kingdom Metazoa; phylum Cnidaria; class Anthozoa; order Scleractinia; family Poritidae; genus Porites; species Porites australiensis. Next base: position 94,016 of record BOPM01000369.1, on the reverse strand, counting down.
GTCGTTCAGTCTCAAATTGCATTGAATTATATATTACTATCACATTATTAACTAGTCCCAGTAAAATAGACATCTGGCCGAAAACGGACGAAATTTTCAGTTTTCTCTTGTTCGGTTGAAGATTTTCCAACGAATTTTTATCTTTCGTGACATTGTGTGTGAAGCCTCACAAGACCTCGCAATTCGATTGACAGGAACATCAGAAATTACCTTGATCGCGTTCGGAAGTCGATAAATTGTATGAAGAACAAAAACTCGAAAATATGGTGAAACCTGATCTGTGAATTACTTCGTTGCCTAGCACGTGACCGAAAGCGTTTTCACAGAAGTTGATTTGGATCGAGGAATATTGTGGTTCTAGACTTATTTTCAAGATGAGAAGTGAAGATACGCTTCTTGAGAAATGATGCATTTCACTGCGTTTTCATTCGGTTACACGGCAACATTTTTCCAAACTTGAAAACGCGCAACTTGTCAAAGCAGACCACGAGGCAGCCGAGCATTTCGTTTGTCATCGAGGACCATCGACAAATCATCGTCGCGACGAACGATTCCGAAAGTATGCTGAGTGGCTCCGAAGCATAAACCACGCGATATGGTACGGGGGTATCATGTTTAAGAACATTACTGCAATGTTGCTGCATTAATTTCCACCAGCTACGTCATGGTTTTGTTGTTCCGTAGTTTTGTTTGTCAACTTTCGTTGTTCCGAAATGAGAAATCAACTGTTTACGTGTACTAAATACTTCTGAGCGGGACACAGCTACATATCTTGTCAACAACTGGTTTTTATGACAGGTTTTTGTTTAATTCCAGTTTTAAAGAAACTCACTTTATATAAACTACTACTAGCTATAGGGTGTGAACAGCAATAAGCATGGAGGTCGATAATTACATTCCTAGCTTCACATAAAGTGCAATATTTAGTTTACGTGCTGACGGATTTATCGTATGCTTTGTGCTGGTCACTTGTATAAATAAAAATAAATGAATATTTAAATAAATAAATCAACTGACTGAATACAATACTTATGCACTCTTAGTACATTCTTAGTACATACTTTCATACCTTCATACTTGGTCTGAATTTTCCTTTCAGCTGCATTTCCCTCAAACACGTAATTTCTGGCAAACAAATTAATACTGTAGTTTGTACTTTTGGTTAGACCTCCAATATCTAGCTGCATAGCCGTTAAATCGGTAATATTCCTATTTTGTATCTCGGTGTTGCCCCGCAGTATTAAAACTCTGCATGCTGTAATAGGACTTCCTCCATCATCAGCTGGCTTTGTCCAATTAACTGTTATTGACGTTGCTTCAATGTCCACTGTGAAGGTCGGTGAGCCTGGTGCCTCTGAAGGAAAACAAAATAGGTTCGCACAAATGAATGCACGACAGAGGGAGATTGCAAGTCGGTAGTTTGCATACTTGTGCGAATCAGGGACCCGGGGGGGGGGGGGGGGGCCCATATGAAACAAGACGGGGGTGC
>BOPM01000369.1:71283-82352 GCA_022179025.1 Porites australiensis | reverse complement strand
GGGGGGAAGGGGAGACAAGGGGAGACTAGGCTGCTCCTGAGGCGTAACCAAAAACGTGATCAAAGAAAAAGCAAAGCCTTGGAAATTGTTTTTGCAAAATTTTGTCGTCAGTCTAGCACAAGAAAAATCAATCTAGATTTTTCATTCGAGCAAATGTGTTGGTTGCCCCTAAACTGGTTAATTTTGCGCCAAAACGAAGTGCAAGGTACACTTCTAGCATTCCCTTCCCTACCGTTATTGAGTTTTTTTTCATCAGCGTCTGTACGGATGGTCTTCCGGGCGTATGCTGAAGTCATAACCAAATTTTCTCGGATCCATAGGTTTCCAATTTTCTTTAGTAATGGGGCTCCGCTACGCGGGCGAGTCGCACCGACGCTCCGCTAAAAGATATTCTATGTTGGTAGACCTGCTTAGCTTACGTATGTGGGTAAAAAAGTCAATACCATACATGTTTTTTACTGCTGGGAACATAATCCGTTCTATAACAGCATGCTTCGTGAATTATTCCGAGCGGCGCCTCGCGAAAGCGAATTTATAATTTTGTCGCACGCGAGGATCGTAAGCAGAGTGCAATTTTGCTCCTGTCATAGCAACAAAGTCGCGACCGAGTCCCAGTTGACATCAGCAGCATAACGTCATCCTAAGCAGGATGTGATTTTGCTTCTGTCGTAAATCTTTCTTTCTATCGGTTTGGTATCCGCAGTTGCCCAGCAACAAAGTCGCGACGGTAAGAATCTGTTTGCTATCGATGACAAACAGTGCACTTTCATGTTTTGTTCATGAAGAGCTAATGTGTAAATCATTGTCCGTGGAAAAATGTTTACTATCGCTGAATCACGACCAATTACACAAGCTAATGAAAGAGGAGAGCAAACACAACAATGGTGGAACATTGAAGCAATTTGGGCCAGTGTTTTCAAAAAAGGAGCGAAAATTGAGACACAAAAGCAAGTTTACTTATGAATATGTCGCGCGATGCTTCTCTAAAGTGCGTCTCAGTTTGGCTTTTTACTTACCATCGAAACCTTGTCTTTTTTCCTGAAGTCTAGTTTGGAATTCATTTTACACTGTGTAAAACCTAAACTTATTAGTTTACCGGCTTCCCCGCCGATACACAGATCAAAGTTTCAGCTCTGTGTGCTACGGCCTGAAGTATACGGACTGCACTGCCGTGTTTTTGTTTTTTTTTTTTCTAAATATGCTTTTCAACACACTTTTAAAAATAACACCACACAATACGCAAAAAAGAGGAAGAAAAAAAAAAAGAAATATGTACCTTCACGACTATATTTGCGGTGGGTGCCCCATACAGTTCCTAACCCCTCCGACGGGGCTTAACTTACGTGTCTCTACTAAACTGAGTTTCGCGAGGGTTATTGCGAGATACGTATTTCTAGTTTAATCTCACCCACATTGCACAGTGATGAAGACATCACGGATTTTAATGGCAATACTATTATCAGCACTGCATCTGTAACCTCCCTCATCAAGTCTCCTAACGGCCAGAGGAAAGCTGACGCGACTGTTACTAGAGAGTCTTGTCCAAGTGATGTTTGGAGGTGGATTACCATCAGCTGAACAGTTAAGGATCACCACATCTCCCTCATTTGCTGTCTGGTTATTAGATACGTATGTGATGGTTGGTGGACCTAACAAGTCAATAAAAGGACAATAAATGAAGACGACGGGTTTTCAAATCAATCCATCCTAGTTTAGATTCGATATTTACTGTCCTTCCCGAGAATCCATCTGGAAGCGTTTCATTGAATACGTTCTTATTGAAGGCCTCAGTGCAAAGACGGAAACTACATATCTCGCTTACTTTCCAATGCGTGCAGCACTTAACAAAACAAATGTTAAAAATTTCGCCGCTGATTACCATTTCCTTAGGCCGGAATCACGTAGCAAAAAACGTCAACCTTTCTGGCGGTTTCTTCTGTGGCCAAAATTAATAATGTCTCAAATAACAACACAATGCGTTTCTTTCACCAAACAGTGAGACCAGTACGCTGATTTCTGATTTCGCATCTGATGTAGCATATTCGCCCACGCGGCAAAATTGACGAAAATGGTGAATTTGACAAAACTAGTAAGGATAGAAATGTGATGGTGAATTTTGTGCTGGTGAATACATGATAAAGGTGTTTTGTCAGTCAGTGACACAGGTGGCTTGCCTCCCAATGGGAGATGCCTCTCTGACCTTCCGCTTACCAGTCAAGATGCACTACCACTAAGGTACAGACCTTTTAGTCTCTTTAACTATGTCGAGATGCCCGACTAAAACAGACCTAGAATCCACCCTCTTTGAGCCCAGAATCGGTTTTCTAAGACCAAAACTTTTTAAACTAAACACTCAAGAAGCCTTTTATATATGCTTGTACACAATATTGTATAAACTTTCCTGGCACAGTCGATTTATTCAAGATCCTGCATGTACCCCAGCGACTGTAAAAAAGAGACATAAAGAGCCTGGTCAATCGAGTAACAGTGGAAAGAGAGACCCTCCTAGATTGCTGCAAGGGAACATCCAGACGACCACCCTAGAGACGTGACAAATACTAAGGACCTAACCAGTCCAAAACAAGTACGTGCAATGATGGAGAAGTTTTCTATCTCTTAACAGGTGGCTCCTAAAAGAAAGCAAACTTAACAAAGACTACTTAGCCTTTATGAAAAAGGAACTCGATGATGACCATGCCAGCCAAGTTCCTGTTGATCAACTCAGCACAGAGAAGGTAAAAGTATTGCACCTTCCTCACTTCCACGTATTATTACCCAAGAAAACCGGATCAGATCCGTGTCGTGTTTGACTGCAGCGCCACCTTCGAGAACGAGTCGCAAAACAAGCACGTACTCCAAGCTCCAGATCACTTAAATTCCCTGATCGAATTGCTGACACGATTTAGAAAAGAAGAAGTTGCTTTCACTTGTGACATTCAGCAAATGTTTTACAGCTTTTACGCTAACCCTAAGGACAGGAACTTTCTGGGCTTTCTTTGGTCCGAAAACAACGACTCCACAAAGCCAATTGTTGAATACCGAATGAATGCACACTTTTTTGGTGTAGCATCTTCACCTGGCGTAGCTGCCTTCTGCCTACATCAAAGAGCAGAAACTCTCAGAGAAGAGTTTGGACGACGCTTCCGGCCTTCTCCTAGGAGATTTCTACATGGACGACGGTTTAAGGTCCGTCCCTACAGCACAGCAAGCCTTACAGTTTAATAAGGACTCACAAGCAATACTTCTGCCAATTTTGTTGCAATTCTCAGGTTTTTTTTCAAGGACCCAAGATTTATGAGATTAACATTCATGAGATGGATATTCACATCAACCAAACATGAAAATAAAAATGCATATGTGCCTTGTTTTTAAGGTGCCTCCCATATTAGTCAGGTCTCTTAGTGCAAAATATAGGCCGGATCGTTACAGACGTGACAAAAGTGTCAAATTTGGCATAGAGCTTCCTTAGCATCTGTTGATTAATACTGGAGGGGGTGCCTGTTACAAACGGTCCTAATTACAGATAAAAGGGTGGGTTAACTTTCACCTAAAATAACGGATTGGGTGCCCTGTGGTGAGTACTCTTCTTGTTTGATTTGGCTAAAAAACATTTGTTTCAAATTTTTAAGTTTTTTATTTGGTAATGTTTAGCATTAATGGAGAGAGGGGGGCAAAAGGAGCGCACCGTCGACCTCAAGTTTATCAGTTATTACTACTGTCACGAGTTATTGACGTAAAATATGGTCGCTTTACCTTTTTCTATCTTTTTATTAATTGTTTCATGCAATTAGTTAGGCAAATACCCCGTGGTTACGGAATCTTACGACCATGAATTCCTCAAGAGCAATTCAGTTACTAACGTTTCACAAAATAATGCTGTGGAAAATTACAGAAAATACCAAAAAAAGCAAGGGTCAACAATAATTATGGCCTGGTTCATTATAATAATGGAGTGGTCATGATAAAGAAGCCCATCAACCCCAAGTTTAACCACTCAAACAGATTTCGTACAGATTACATACCGCAAAACTTTACATTCACTTATGCCTGTGTTGCCACACCAGGAGCCTAGAAATCAGCTCCTGGTCACACCTTGTTTTTATTGCTGAATATCATTCTAAAGAAGCTTTACGAAATATTTTGTTAGTGGCGGTGTTTTGAACATGATTGAAATTTAGAGATGGTGACGAAAACGAACACAAAGAAAGTCATCACAAAACGAGACGCATGAAACAACCGCAATGTAATATTGGTGCTACACTGATATAATGGCTCCTTTAGCTGCCATGCTGACCTTTTTGAAGATGGAACTAGTATCACAGCTAATCCCGTTTAGGTATACCGTTTATTACCAGTCTCACGGTTCCTGAGACTTAGGGCCTGTTAACATAAAGGTGGGGGACCCCAGGTAAGTGAGGTAACCTGAGTAAAAAAATAACCCTCCTTGACATGCAATCTTACAAGCCCGCCATCCTGGGGTACACTTTCTCAAGATTATTGAATGGTCGCTAACCACGTAAACAAGAACAATTCTGGCAAACCACGTCTACGCTCACTTGCTGCTCTTGCTGCAACCTTAAGTGTTGTGGCTTTCTACCTTTAATACTTATGTGAAACCACCCGGCGCCAAAGTGAATTTTGCGCGAATTTGATGTATCACGAATCCGACCCCGACTAGCCTGGGTTACCCCACCTTTAAACGTTGACATGGCAAAATTTTACCTCAGCTGAGAGGGTTACCCAGTGTGGAAGACCGGGCTACCCACCCTCAAGGGTCACCCCACCGATCATGTAAACGTGATCAAATTAAAATGAGAGATTATATGGACAGGCAGGTTACACCACCTAAGTGGGTTACCATGCTTACCTGGGGTCCCCCTCCTCCATGTAAACAGGCCCTAAAAGTTAGCCCGGCCCCCTTTCTACAGTTTCAGCAGATAAACCATTCACCATTTATCATTTGCGTCAATCTTGTACTACTTGAGTCTCACTTTTACGACTTCATAAGCTGTTATTATTTTTGGACATGAGTGCTTCAGTACCAAATGTAGAGGCTTCATGATAAACTGTAATGTTTTTTGAAGCTTGGGCTAACTTTTTTCTTTTTTTCTTTTATGAGACCAGTGTTTTTTGTTTATTTTTGCTTTGTAAAGCTTAGACAAACTGCGGGAATTGTAAATAATATGACTTGTGCCACGATGCTTGCTTCTCTGTCAAAACATGCACTTGCGTCCAGCAGATAAAGAGAGACTGAAAGGCATCCAGGCCTATGTTAAAATTGTTAAGCTGAAAAATTAATTACCTCCTTAGGAAAGAACTATTTTGGGTTCCGTCATTTCGTTATTTTCTCTTCATGAACAGTTGCCATAAATCCCTGACAATATGTGATACAACAGACTCTTTGACAATTTCTTTTTTCTCAAATTTTGTGTGTGAATCGCTATGCCATACGCTTTCTTTAGCTTAAAGAGACATGTAATGACAAGAAATTCTTGATAAATACAGCTTAAGCCACACAATAAGGCCTCCTCTAATTGAAAAGCATTAGGAAAGGAGAAGAGAACCCCAGAAGCTGAGTACTTGTAAGTTATGAAGCAAAGACGAGGCCATCTTAGAAATGACTTATGAAAATGTGGGCGGACTGTGGACTTGCTTTAAGGGCACAGTAATAATAAACTTAATTAAGCTAATAATGGATGGGAATGCCAGATGTTCGAGTGAAATTGTTGTTTACAACATGAGAAGGGCATTCTGAGTGATTTAAGGTATTAAATAGCAATTTTCAATCAAAACACCACAGGGACCCCAGCAGGTGAACTTTACAATAATTAAATCCTGTTTAGCACGCTTCAGTGGCATATTTGCATTAGTCACCCCCTCTAATATTCATGGTACTGCAATAAGCTATTGCTGTGCAAAGTTTGGTGTTTTTGTCAACTCTGTAACGATCCTGACCTTAAGACACCTGACTAATACCTTTCTTATTTTCGAAGACGTTAGATTTTAATAGTTTCGTTTCCCCTTGCTGGGGCGTGGCTACCCGCACCAATCATAAAAACGCAGCAACAAAAATGTAAACAAACTAAAAACAGACTGAAACAAAAAAACAGTGAAAATACATTCCCTGTAGAAAGAGGCATTTTTTGGTATTTCAAACTTAACTCAATCTTAACTCAAACTCACCTCAAATTCAACTCAAACTCCACTCAAGCTCGTAACTCGATAAAAAGCAGATCCCCTTGTCATCTGTTCCACTATCCGCGTAATTCGGTTAGTTCCTTTCTTTTCCTTCTCTTCCAGTTAAGCAGCGACTAAAGACGACGATTCTGGACCTTTTCATTTCCGTTTTAACGGATATTAACCACTTATATATGACGGAGTAGCAAGAGAAAAGTACTCACACCTTTGCAATTCTCTGCCTTCTTCTTCTTCTTCTTTTTGTATGCTTACTTTCTAATTGCACTGTTCTTTATGCAGTTATGATAACTCCATTTACTGTATCGGATAGCATGAAATTACAACAAAGCAGTTGCACCTACCTTCAACTACTAACACAACGGAGTCAAAACTTGGTATGTCATCTCCAATGTTTGAGTCACTAATCCTGCAGCCATACAACCTTCCATCACTTTTTCGCAAGTTTCTTAGAGTAAATGAAACTTGATTTCCAGTAATTTTCCCTGACACTCTTCCAGTATATGCTGCTGGGGGAGTCACTGAAGTTGTGCTGCCTTGTAAAAATGACACTAGCAATCGAGGTGGAGTATCAAAAGCACTAGGACTGGCTGCTAATCCCCACTCAGCCCTGGTAAAAGGTCTTAGGATGGTCCATGTGAAATTTATAGAAGAACCAACAGTTTCCTTCACGGTCTTGCCACCATAATAGTCTGAGAATGGCTGCCCTGAACAAAGAAAAAATACCTGCTAAACTCACGATCATTACAAACAGTGAAAATTAACGTAATAAATCTTTACCTAAACAGTGTTGAATAACATTGAAATAAAAATGTAACAGCTCAATATAAATCTATCTAACATTACTCTGTGACCAGCACCATTCCAAAGTGGCTCTCTGATTGGCCGTACCGGACTGTACCGAACCAATCACAACACAGCATTCAATGCCCTAGCTGCCCACTTCATTCGCGTCATTCGAGAGAAACAGTGTATCTTCCGTCAGAGTGGTTGTTTCTGAAATATTTGTTGCTTTACTCTTGGATTTTTTAATATTTAAAAGCTGTGTCTTAAATTTGTTTTATGCACTGAAGCGAATCGACTCCATTTGGGTGTTTTTGTTGTAACTGGTAATCGAAGCACGTTGTCACACATGTATGAGTGCAGGGATAAGTGACGGCAAGTTCAACTTGATTTTAATGTCGATTAATGTATTTTCTTTTTGCACAACTGATGCAGTTTTCGCTATTTCTGCAAACGCTTTCATAAACTTTCACTCTTTTCATTACCGGTCAGGTCATTCTAAAGGGACCACTCACCGTTTCAGTTAAGCTGCTATTGTCAAATTTCGCTCAAAATTAGAGTAAAACCCCGGTTACTCGAACTCTGAAGGGAAACGAAAAACAGTTCGAGTCAGCGGGAAATTCATCCTATTGCGGTAAATTCAGTAAAAATTTTGATCAAGGGAATAGCCTGCGTAGCAAGCGTTTCTGTGCGGTTTAGGAGCAAGGAACGAGGAACAAGAGTCAAAAACCGCGCGAAAAATGGCGCAAGTAAAAGAGCGGGGAGGGGTGGGGAAGAAAGGAAGGAAACGCTTGCAGACAAACCCCTCGATTTTGAAAACCGCCCACTTGGCCTGTCATGCCTGAGTTCACGCACCGACATTTGACACTGTCATCAGCTGTCATAATCGGCCAATAAAATGTTTGTCCTTCCGTGGAGCGGAAATGAACTTTAGAGGCGCGTGTGTGAAACCAAAATAATTTTTTTGGAATTTTGGAACGCGTGGACGGCGTTAATGGTGAAATCCCAATGAATCCGAACGATCATTGCCGGTCAAAGCTCAGCCAGACAGAACAGACAGAACGGCTTACCGTTCTCGCCACGGCACAGACAACTAGAGTGCTCTTGTAAAAGCATCTCAGAACAAAGCTGACCCGGCAAATGATGAAGTTAGCGTGGAGAACCAGTCAGCAATTTTGACTGAGTCACAATGCAGTTGTCTATAGTTGATGTAGCTTCAGGTTTTTTTATCTGTAAATCACTATCCGAGAGAATTTAACATCCTGCATAAAAAAAAAACACTAACGACCTGGGCCCATCATGACAAAACATTCCAGGAAACCATCGCATTCCCTGACAAAAGAAAATCGCTTTTAATTATTCAGATCCAGGAGACACTTTGGAGGATAAATTAAACGACCTGAAGTCGCAGAGCTTGCGTTTCAAAAGAAGTTAAAGAAAATGCTCTTGCCTTGGAGGGTAAATCTTGCCGACTAGAGTAAACAACAACCGCAGGAAACCAAGATGCGTGTCACGTACCGTACATGACCTCTCAGAATGAAACAAACCTTTGATCGACACATGTCAATATTGTTCGACTAGCCGAGCCAAAATCTGGTTCTCGTTTAATTTCTCGCGCGCTCAAAACCGAAAATCCCCTTCCACGGTCTCCTTTTGCTCCGAAACCAAACGGAAACGCTTGCTACGCAGGCTATCAAGGGAAAGGAAATTTAGTTCAAATTAGAGGGGAATTCGAGTTATCGAGGCTCTACTGTATTTATAGTGTAATAAGGGGTCGGTAGGGCTATCTACCGCATGCCAAAATGGTGCTTGTTCCAATGCGTTTTTTCTCTGGCTTGTAGATTATGCTCTAGATTATGGTATTAGCCGCTTGTTTCACACTGAGAGGTCATGGCACGCTTATTGATTTTCTGTAGTTTCTGTTTCTGGAGAAGACGATTTGCCCTCTGATGGAATAGCATTTTCTGTGACCTCTGTCAAACCGTAAAGCTCTTTATTGCGGCTAAAAAAGGCTTCAAGGCTCTTTAATTTCTCCAAAGTTCCTCAGGATCTAAATAACTAAGCAATTTTCTTTAGTAAGTGAATGTGATATTTTTCTGCGTTGTTAGATCACGCTGGGCCCAGCTAGTTAGTTTTGATATTGGCAGGACGGACGGATGGGTAGCGATTAGCAAAACCAAATTTAGAAGAATGAGGCTACATCAGCCATGGAGAATTGCATTGCCTGACTCAGTCAAGATCGTTTAACAATTATAAACTCCAGCTTGTCTTTACTCAAGATAACGTGAGTCTGGGTTGGAGCGCGTAGTTCCTTCCTTAGCAATAGCTTTTGAAATCATGTGAAATACTACAGTCCGGGCACCCAACTACGGTTTTCTCCGAAATACATTGAAATCACTTTTAAGGCTATTCAGAGCACTTAAGATCTCTAGCAATGCATTCCAAGCTGCGCTACGAAATTGTATCTGTTACGATCGGTTATCCTAGGGGAATTTGAGTATTTTCGAAATTATATCAGCTTCAGTTTTATGTTAGCCTGCACAACAGGCGCTTTATGACACAAGCGAGGCAAACACAGCGGCGAGAAGGAAAAGGGGGGAAACGTTTTGTTCAAACAAATTCCATAGTCACGAGCTTATGGGCCGTGTTTGGCCTTTCAACACTTAATTTAAAAATGTTAGTAAATCAGGCTTTTTCCTAACCTTGTTGGAAGTAATCAGGGAACATCTTTCTTCTTAAGCAATAAATCTAAACATTTCTTTTGTTTTTCTTTTATTTCTGGAACATTTGGAAATAAACGAAAGGCAGCATCGTCAAAAGAACATGAATGCGTGACGGCTATTTTGTTCCGGACAATCATGCCAGCCAAACATGCCGGAACAACGCGTCATCAATTAACCAATTGGAACGCAACGTCCATGTAGTGAACGTGGGAAGAGCCAGAACAATTGGACTAGTAACAGGCGCTTTATTTTTCTCCTCCTCTCGTCTGGCGCTTTACACTCGTTTCGCGCTTCTCGCAAAATGCCGCGTTTGCCTCTCGAGGCTCATAAAGCGCCTGTTATGCAGGCTGGTTTTATTTTCCCGAAAATATACTTTATATGCAATTTAACGCATTTCGAAAGTGAGAATTTTTCTGATTCCTCTCTCCATCACATTTTTTAATCCGAAAATTTTAGGTTTCCTTTTTTTCTAAGCCTGGGGAGAACAATGTGAAAAATTTAACTTCAGAAAGTCGTAGGAAATTAATTAGATAAGCCTCGCATTGTACATGAAAAAATGGTCATCGTCAAGTAGTAGAAAATTCTAGGCAATATTTGCTTGGCCGAACAGCTATTTTACAGAAAACAGTCGCTGGGTGCCCCTGGACAGTCTTGCGACTGTTATGTTATTGCCAAAAAAAACCATGGTTTCGGTTCTCCAAGCAAACCTCATCAGTTGCCGAGTTGGATTTGCACTTAGTTGCTTTTACAAAAAACTTTAAATTGTTTTGTTGTTCTGTGTCGTGGCGAGAACCCTTCTGTCTGACTGAATATCTGCGTGGGAGATGGAAAATTCGTGTTTTCATATTGGCTACTGAACGCAACCAATTAAGTATAAAGAGTGTGCATTTCGATCCCCTTTTCACTAGGAGTGTGTTTTATTGGAACGCATTTCGTGAAAATTTAATCATTTTCTTTTCTGGAAGAGTTCGAGGACTCTTGTAAATAAATACGCACTGAGTTTCCGTCCATACCCTCTAAGAACACAACCGTACACACCCTCTATTTTCTTAGCCTGCGAACAGCAGACGCATTTCCGGTCGGAGGGAGAGAAGCGACGACCGGAAATGCGTCTGCTGTTCGCAGGCTACTATTTTCTAGGCCTACTCTGGGACCTTAAGTCGCCTAAAGTCGCCCAAAGTCGCCTTAAGTCGCCTAAAGTCGCCTTAGCTCGCCTTTAGTCGCCTGAAGTCATCTTAAATCATTCAAATCTTAAAGATGTTCAAATTGTCTCGTAGTTATTACTTTTTTAAAGTTTTCTATTTCCAGAATGCATGGTTTCTCATAAAGTGTGTAATAACCCATGTTCAATAATATTAGCCACAGACC
>BOPM01000368.1:396912-426912 GCA_022179025.1 Porites australiensis | reverse complement strand
TATTGGATAAGACCTTGACACCTCTTACGGGGTGAAATTAAACAAGAAAAAAAAGTGGTCTGCAGGCTCGCTTTTCCCCATCCCTTTCTTCCTGCCAGCTAGCACTGGTGGCTCCACCGCCAAAACAACTCGAAACTCGCACAAGGGAGCCTGCTCGCAGACTGGTTTATCGTTCATCTGGGGATAGTCGTTACTTAGTTATTCATTAACGACGTTTCAAACTGCGTGCTTCTAGTCTTCATATGTTAGGCGATTGTGTCGAGTATGGGTGGACTAATAGTTACTCCGTAGTTGCTAGTGATTTGCATTACGAGCCTCATTTGTGGTTGGTGGGTTTTCCAGCATCCATGCGGTCCGCAGTGGTACTAATAAGCAGCTGTGTTGTCGATGTCTGATCGTGGTTATCCACGCTACTGGAATCTCAGTTCAGGGAGTGTAAAAATAAGGCGATATCATTAATACTTTGTATGCGCCTAATAAGCCTGCATTGCCAAAAAACTGCGTATTGCCTAGTCTGAAATGTCACACGTCTCCATCCCGCTATAAATCACCGCGGATTATGGGGTGGAGAGGTTCAACCAGGGATTAAAAAAGGATATATACAAAAGAAACATTTCCCTTTTGTGGGTAGGTAGGGAAGGACATAACGAACAAACCATCAGTTTTCCCATGAAGTGGTGTGTCGTCTGCCTTAGACACTTCCCTTATTGAGGCAAGCAATCAAAGAAAACTGTAATCATCAAAATGATTTTCTGGGAAAGACTTCAACAGACGATTGAAGGAATAATTCAGTAAAAATTATATTCTTCTAAATAAATCAATGCATTCTATTTTACTATTTTGAAGACATCAACGAGTGTGAGATACAAACGCATAACTGCATCTCCAATGCTTTCTGTAAAAACACTAAAGGCTTTTACATTTGTACATGCGAACCAGGAAATATCGTAAACGGCGTTAATTGCACAGGTAAAATAAGGAAGCGAAAACCCTCAGCTGATAGCACTGAATAACCTGATAGGAAAGTATTTCTATTCAATAAATATTTTCGAGATCCATTAAGGTGTATGCTACATCTTTAGGGGTTTCTTTAAATAGTTCCAACATGAAAGCACCTGATAGGCCGCTTGTGAACAGGCTCACTTGTCCGAGTTTGGGGTTACGGTATATATTAATGCGACGGTGCCGTCAGCAGGAGCCGGCGAAACCAGCGATAAGAATAAAGCGATTCGCCAATTCCTTATTTAATGTCATAAAAATATTTGCATATTTGCAACCTCGTCAAAGCCCTGGGGACGAGGTTAGCATATTTGGTAACTATCATTTGCTGGATTAACAGGTTTTGTCGTCGCTTTTTTCCCTCTCTTTCATGACTATATTTTGCTATCTGCCGCAAAAGTATCCACGTGCAACATTCTGTCATTTTTGTTCTCATTTTTCTTTGTTCCTATTACGTAGTACTTGAGACCTCTTAAGGGGTGAAATTAAAAAAGAAATTTAGCTCGTCTGCAGGCTCACTTTTCCTCGTCCCATTCTTCCTGCCAGCTAGCGCTGGTGGCTCCACCGCCAAAACAACCCCAAACCCGCAAAAGTGAGCCTGCTCTGAGCCTGCTCGCAGACCAGTTTATCGTTTATCTCGCGATAGTCGTTACGGTTTAGTTATGCATTAAGGACGTTTAAAACTGTGTACTTCTGGTCTTTATTAGGCAATTGTGTCGGGTAATAATGTGGGTGGGCTAATAGTTCCCCTGTAGTTGTTAGTCATTAGCATTATCTGGCATTACGAGCCTCATTTATGGTTGGTGGGTTTTCCAACAACCATGCGGTCCGCAGTGGTACTAATCTGCAGCTGTGTAGTCGATGTCTGAATGTGGTTACCCACGCTTCTGGAATCTCAATTTAGGGAGTGTGCAGACGATATAGTTTATTTTATTTATTTTATTTTTTGTATGCGCCTAATAAGCCTGCATTACCAGGAAAACTGCGTATGGCCTAGTCTGAAATGTCACACGACTAGGCTCCACCCCTTAATCCGTGGGAGGCGCGTCTCTCTCCCCCGGGCCCTTCACCGGTTATAGGGTGGAGATGAAAGACATTTCAGACTACCTATGGACATTTACGTTCATCCGGGGATTATTAAAGGAGGTATACAGAGAAAACACATTTCCCTTTTATGGGTAGGTAAGGAAGAATAGAACGTACAAACCCTTAGTTTTTCCATGAAGTGGTGTGTCGTCTGGCTTAGCCACTTAACTTATTGTGGCACGTAATCAAAGAAAACGGTAACCATCAAAATGATTTTCTACGAAAGATTTCAACAGACGATTGATGTGTCATGTTTTTTTCGCCGTCTCGTGCTGTTTTAAGCGCTCGCCGAGGTCAAATATTCATCTCGCAAAATAGCGCTTAAAACAGCACGGGACGGCGAAAAAAACATGACACATGACACATGACTCAGTTAACATTTTATTCAAACTTTTATTGAAAATTTTGCTTTAAATTCTGCATTTTGGAACAAATTATAGCCACCGTATTGTTCATATGTATTTCTTCTATAAATAACAAAAGATCGTTGCTAAGATTTCAATCAACAACGGCCCCCACTAACAGAGGGTGGTCTGCCTGTGATTATTCAGTTACATCCATTTAAAAGTTCCTTTTCCCCGCGGAGTAAGAAGAGGCTTGAAACTTCAAAACATCCTTTAAACGGAGGCAGTGGCATCTTCTTGTTTGAATTGATTGGAATCAATCGAGGAATGATCGAAAAAGTGGGACAAAATCTCTCACCAAAAATCAAACAAGTCGGAGTGCAGATGAATCACATATTTAACTTCGAGGCGAGCGTGACGTCATACGTTTACGAAATCCGACCAAAGATTGGAGGGCCTTTCGACGGATGTTAACGAGTGCTGACCCAATAACACCGTGCTATGCAGCCAGGCCTTCCAAGTTTGGAAACACTGAACAGGGATGGTCTTGGAAGAGACTACAGGAACAAACGAACCATCGGACTTCATATCAGTGCCAAAAACCCCTCCAAAATGCATTTGTTTGAAACGGTTGCCATGGAAACGGAAAACAACTTTGTATACACTACGAAAGATTGAACTTTTTTTTACATTTTATGGATAATTTCTGATGTTGAAAGTGTTAATATTTTAAAGTTGAATAGTTCTTCTGTCTAAAAACGAAGACAACTAAAAAATGACCGAGTTCATAATTTAACTCAAAATTTCAACCAGACTCCCCCCGGTGTATGTTACATCTTTAGGGGTTTCTTTGAATAGTTCCAACATAATAGCATGAGATAGGCCGCTTGTAAACAGGCTCACTTGTCCGAGTTTGGAGTTACGGTATATATTGATGCGGCGGTGCTGTCAGCAGGAGCCGACATTCTGTCAGTTTTGTTCACATTTTTCTTTGTTCCTATTAGATAGTACTTGAAACCTCTTAAGGGGCGAAATTAAAAATGAAACTTAGCTCATCTGCAGGCTCGCCTTTCCTCGTCCCATTCTTCTTGTCAGCTAGCGCTGGTGGCTCCACCGCCAAAACAACCCGAACCTCGCACAAGTGAGCCTGCTCGCAGACCAGTTCATCGTTTATCTCGCGATAGTCGTCACCTAGTTATCCATTCACGACGTTTCAAACTGCGTACTTCTGGTTTTCATTCGGCAATTGTGTCGGGTACTAATGTGGGTGGGCTAACTGTTCCCCCGTAGTTGCTAGTGATTAGCCGGGTTTTCCACCAACCATGCAGTCCGCAGTGGTACTAATCTGCAACTGCGTACTCGATATCTGATACTGGTTACCCACGCTTCTGGAATCTCAATTCAGGGAGTCTGAAAATAAGACTATATCGTTAATTCTTTTAGTATGGACGTTAATAGACCTGCATTACCAGGAAAACTGCGTATGGCCTAGTCTGAAATGTCACGCTCGTCTCCACCCCTTAATGCGTAGGGAGCGCGTCTCTCTCCCCCTCGCCCTTCATGGGTTTTGGGGTGGAGACGAATGACATGTCAGTCTACAGATGGAGATTTACGTCCATCCGGGGATTAATAAAGGAGGTATACAGAGAAAACACATTTTCCTTTTGTGGGTGGGTAGGGAAGGACATAACGAACCGACCATTAGTTTTTTTATGAAGTGGTGTATCGTCTGGCTTAGCCACTTACCTTACTGTGGCACGCAATCGAGGAAAACGGTTATGATCAAAATGATTTTCTAGGAAAGATTTCAACGGAGGATTGAAGGAATCATTCAGGAAAAATTGTATTCTTCTAAATAAATCAATGCATTCTATTTACTTTTTTGCAGACATCAACGAGTGTGAGGCACTCACGCATCACTGCAGCTCCAATGCTTTCTGTAACAACACTAAAGGCTCTTACATTTGTACATGCGAACCAGGATATACCGGAAACGGCGTTAGCTGCACAGGTAAAATAAGGAAGCCAAAACACTCGGCTGATAGCAATAACCTGATAGGAAAGCATTTCTATTCAATAAATATTTTCGAGTTCCATTAAGACGTATGTTACATCTTTAAGGGTTCTTTGAATAGTTCCTGCATAATAGCATCTGATAGACCGCTTGGGAACAGGCTCACTCAGTGTCCGAGTTTGGGGTTACGTCAGCGGGAGCCGACGAAACCGACGATAAGAATAAAGCGAATCTCCAATTCCATACTTAACGTCAAAAAATATTTGCATATTCGGCAACTATCATTTGCTGGATTAGCGGGTTGTCGCCACTTTATTCCCTTTTTTCCATGACTATATTTTGCTATCTGCGGCAAAAATCTCGTCGTGCAACTTTCTGTCATTTTTGTTCGCATTTTGCTTTGTCATGTTGGATAGTATCTTGACACCTCTTAAGGGGTGAAATTAAAAAAAAAAAAAAAAGAAGCTGGTCTGCAGGCTCGCTTTTCCCCGTCCCATTCTTCTTGTCAGCTAGCGCTAGTAGCTTCACCGCCAAAACAACTTGAAACTCGCCCAAGTGAACCTGCTCGCAGACTGGTTTATCGTTCATCTGGGGATATTCGTTACTTAGTTATTCATTGACGACGTTTCAAACTGCGTACCTCTAGTCTTCATAGCCTAAGCGATTGTGTCGAGTGTGTGTGTGTGTGTGTGTGGGGGGTGGGGGGGGTGGGAGGGGGGGCTAATAGTTCCCCCGTGGTTGCTAGTGATTTAAAGCATTACGAGCCTCATTTGTGGTTGGTAGGTTTTTCACCAACCACCAACCATGCAGTCCGGAGTGGTACTAATCTGCAGCTGTGTAGTCGATGTCTGATCATGGTTATCCACGCTACTGGAATCTCAATTCAGGGAGTGTAAAAATAAGACGATATGGTTATTGTTTTGCATGTGCCTTATGCCTAATGAGCCTGGATTGCCAGAAAAACTGCGTATTGACTAGTCTGAAATGTCACACGTCTCCACCCCCTGCCATCCTTTAGCCCGTGGTGGAGGGTCGTCTCTCTACTCCGCGCCCTTCACGGGTGATAGGGTGCAGACGTATGACATGTTAAACTACGTATAACCATTTACGTTCATCCAGGGATCAAAAAAGGAAGTATACAGTAAAAACGCATTTCCCTGTTTTGTGGGTAGGTAGTGAAGGACATAACACGCGAACCATCAGTTTTCCCATGAAGTTGTGTGTCGTCTGGCTTAGCCACTTCCCTTATTGTCCTTATTGCGGCTCCCAGTCAAAGAAAAAGTAATCACCAAAATGATTTTCTACGAAAGATTGAACAGACAATTGAAAAAATCATTCAGTAACAATTACCTTCTTCTAAATAAATCAATGCATTCTATTTACTATTTTGCAGACATAGACGAGTGTGACACAGGAAAGCATCAGTGCGACTCGCATGCTTTCTGTAACAACACTAAAGGCTCTTACAATTGTACATGCAAACCAGGATATTTTGGAAATGGCTTTAACTGCACAGGTAATATTGTAACAAAACCCCTGACAGCAAAAACCTTAACCTTATATGAAAGCATTTCTATTCATCATTTTTTTTTCCAGTAGGCGCTAAAGTGTTTGTTACATCTTCAGGCCCGTAGCCAGGTTTAATCACTGTACCGGAGAGGGGAGGGGGTGCGATCCAACGAGGAGACAGACAAATCTTGGCTGGAGGCGCAAGTCTCTAGGGCGAAAAGGGTTGTCTGACACTGCATTTCGAGCGTTTTGGAAAAAATGAATATTTTTTCAATTTTTTTAACTTCAAAATTACTTTTTCCAGGCAAAGAGACTATGACTTTATTTTACGATTTGACAAGGACAATGTCAATAGCTGTGGTCACACTTCGGACTTTTACCTACGTAAAACCGATTTACCTAGGGCAAATTCCTCAAAAATCTCCCGAGGTAGATTCATCTCGGGTTTTGTTTTACATAGGTAAAAACTTCTGGTAAGGTCTCACTACCAGCCCTGGGCCTAATATCGGCTCCCAAGGTTTTCACGCACACACACAATTTTCTGGAAGTAAATTCAAGAAGGCAACTGAAGATGCGCAGGGATCTAGCCGATCAAAGAGGGTCTCAATGGGGTTAACCGATAGGCGTAAAACGGCCAAAAATTTAGTCGATAGCCGTAAAAATTGAAACATTTTAACCATTAGCCGTAAATAGAGTAAAAAAAGAGTTAACCGTAAAAGAAACTGTTCCCTAGATTTTTAGAGTATCAGTGTGTTTTGTTTTTTAAAACCTTGTAATATCACTCTTTGCGGGACTAAACTTAAAGAATGCGATTCGTATTTGCAGCTTTTGCAGTTACAACAATGTAGTATACCTGGCGATTTTCATGGGATTTGAAATGTAAAAATAAAGATGGGCAATTTGAAAATTGGTTATGGTAATGCAAAATTGGAAACGGAAAGGGGCCCTATTTTTTAAACTACTACTTATTCAAAGTTCATCTACTGGTTAAACAATATAACTCCATTAAAGCAAGTTATAACTTAATAGTAGGGATGACTAATGTCAGTTTGAAGTTGGGTTCTTATTTTTCTATAGGTCTATTGGGTTTTCAACGCTTTATAACTTTTCGTTTTTGTTGTCAGTTTTGAAGAATAAAAACAAAATTTCTGGCCTAATCCTTTAACTGTGTGTTGAAGTGTTGTTACATATTAGGGTATTTTATTTTATGTCGAAACTTGAATTGAGGATTACTCATACAATTATTTGTAATGTATATATGAGTAATCCTTCATGGCTCCAGATTGTAAACACTATGGAGAGATGATGGGGAACCAAAGAAAATAACTGGTATTAAGTACACAACAAAAATCCAATGTTTGTGTGACATGGACAAAACTAAAATCTTGATTGTTAAAAGTTTGGTAAGAAAAATTTACCGATTACCATTATATTTCCCTTTATTTTTAAAGTTTCCAGTGTGTTTATGTGTGTATATATATATATGGCGTAAAGGAGCTTGTATTTTCGCTTTACACAAGCTTAAAGTAGGGTTTACACAAGCTTTACGCAAAACGTAAAGGTGTTGCGTAAAGTTTTTGTTTCATTACGCCAGCTTTATATGTACGCGTAAAGGTGCTGTAAAGCTGAACTTTACGTAGAGTAAAGGAAGCGTAAAGTTGTGTAAAATTCAACTACACGCTGACTTTACGTTGTCATTACGCTCACGTAAATTTGATTTTTGATGCTGTGTTTTAAGGGACGTACTAAACTCACTTATGGTTGCGTTTCTTATTTCCCGGCTAGTGTGACTCTGTATGCACGTTAGGCGAAGCGCCTTTTACGTGTCGACCAAGACCTAGGCTCCATTTCCGCCCGCGCACTCTCTCGGGGAACTAATTTTTTTCATAGCGAAAGTGTGGCTTCTAGCTGGGGATTAGTATTTGCGATGTTCAGGAGGTCGTGCCCTCGAAACACAAGTGAAACAACACGCAGAGATGTCACTGTTTGTAAAACACGTTGCCGATAAACAACATTTCCCTGTTTTTCTCTGACGCTACGGTAGACATTGCCATGCCTAGTCCCTGTACGGCGTCTTCCCACGCAATCTCGGTCAAGCCATTTCCGTCGCGAACTCGCTAGGACCATGTAATTTAAAACACTGGACACGGGAATTTGGTTATTGGCCATTTTCACGCTAGAGCTAGAAATGGATTATTCGTCGGAGACTAGCCTGTGTACAGTCGCGCCCTCCTCACAGACACCCCTTCTCCGATTTTTTCTGACGGGAGGGGGCGGTTGTACACAGGCTATCTGGAACGGATAATCCCGTCTTCAAACTTTCCGTCGAAATTGACGGATAAAGTCAGGCGGATTGTTCATTCAAAATTAAAACTATTCCATTTTCAAATTAAGAAGTATTACCTATCTGACGCGAATCATCAAACAAATAACTCGTCTCACACAAATAATCCGTCTAGTGAAAACGGCCATATCTGTTATAATGAATGTCGCGCCCGGGCCTTGAGTTGGGCGTTTGTGTGTCCGCTTTTGATTTTTCACTAAGATCATTTTTCAGAAATGACTATTGACATTTCTATGTGTAACTGAAATAATATTATAAGTGAAATACTTTATAAAAAGTATGATCTATCAAATGTTAAAAATTTTCAAAAGAATAACTTGTTTCATCCCGAGATGATCCGAACACCTTTATTTTGATTTAAAGATAGAAAAAATACAGGTTAATTAATATTTAACTTTTTGACACAAAAGAAGTTAAATTTTAACTTTTTTGTTAACCGTAACTGATTAAAATTATTAAAAAACCGATACCCGTAAAAGAGCCAAACTTTTAGCCGATAACCGTAAAAGCAACCACCCCATTGAGACCCTCATCAAAGAGACGTTTTTTATTTTCATTTAACTCGCCGTTATTTCTTACGCTAATTCAACGTGCAAGGTGAAGACAGGCGAAGACGTAGACGACTTATGCCCCAAACATTTCTTTCACCGATTGAGCTATGTCCGGTTCTGTCATCAAGACCTTCGCCGATGAGCGTCTTTGGCTAGCAACCTCGGTATTTCTTTTTTCCCAAGCTATCGCTTTGGGGTAGCTGTCAAGAGAAAGTCCGTTGTTCTCGAGACATATTCAATCCCCAGACGGTAAAATTTCCCCGAGGTAAGTTACGTAGGGAAAAATCGGTCACGCTTAAAAATCAAGTTTCTCTAACTAAACTGTCAACAGGTCGAGTTTACCTAGGTAAAAAGTCTGTCGTGTGACCACAATAATGTCACTATTGAAAATTACAAATTAGAAAGAAAGTTTTGCATGAGTATTATTCACTAGGTTTGATTTTTCAATGGTGCAACAAGTTCAAGCCTCCGTGGATGCTTCCTAGCAAGCAGATCAACGACTTCTTCCAGATCAATGTCTGTTAGATCTGAGTGGATGTGCACATAAACAGCCAGAGAAGAGAGCCTCCACTGTGCCACGAATATTACTTAGTTTTAGCCACAGAAAACAGCTGATATTTTAACTGACTATCCTCAAAGACAAAGGGATACAAATCCTCTTTCTTATACTTTACGAAGGCTAAAACACGTTTTGTGGAAAGCGTGAGTCGAGCTTGTCAACTCTTTCACAGTATTTTCAAGTTATTACACGACCAGTAAACTAGTGGTGAGGAGAGAACAATACCAGAACAATACTATAGACTCACTTTGTTTTAAATCGCTGGTTAAAAATTATGTGGACCTCTAGAGCCTGTGTGTGTGTGTGTTGGGGGATCTGCACCCGTCGCACCCCCCTCCCTAAGGGCCTGATCTAGGGTCCTTTTAAAAACAGTTCTAACATGAAAGGGCTCGTTGTTAGCCTGTTAGCAGACAAACTTGTGCGAGTTTGGGTTTATTATGGCTCGAACCCGCGAAGCCGATGAAAAGAATGGGGTTATTCTCCAGGCCCATACTTAACGTTTTAAGAATATTAGACTGCAAAACAGTCCGTATTTCTGCGTATTCAAGTACGCGCGAGCAGTCAAACATAAGGTCTGGAAAAAGGCTGAAAACAGAGAGCGAGACTAGGGAGAGACGCTAAAAATACTCGCCTCACACGCCCTACGGGAGTGTAAGGCTCGCGCGCTTCACGCGTGCAAGACTCTTACGCCACGCTTTACCGATTTCTTTACTGATCTTGAGAAAAAAACCAACTGTTTTGCAGTCTATAAGAATATTTGCATATTCGACAAACAATCATTAGCCCGATACGCAGTTTTCGTAACAGCTTTTCTGGGTGTGTATTGGTCGGTTGCAGAAACTATTGTAGGTTGGCTCTAACCATTTGATGGGCTCCAGTCTAGCCTGAGTATCAGGCCTTATTCCATAGGGGTTGCAGGAGAGGAGATTTGATGTTTTATGCGGATGAATAGGAATGATATCTGGGGAGGGGGAAGGGAGGCAAAAGGAGATAAGGAATCATTAAAAAAATATGATAAAACTAAAACTGTAGGTTCCGCCACACTTGAAATTCATCAAGACATGCTAATTGCCACGTGAATTTTTAAGTAATTTAAATTATTTTTTAATAGTTTCAGAATTTATGAACTCGCCGATTCTGAACATCAGTGATTGCTATGTTCGTTATTTGGGCAAGTTTCTGGAGCCTGCGGTTGGGGACAATTCTCACTGGCTACTGTGTTGGCGTGCTACATTGCATGGCTGGCATGTCAGTCAGTTTCACAGTCGCTGCGATGGAAAGAAAGACACTGTTACCATTGTAAAGAAGGGTACGTACGTGTTTGGCGGATACACAGATATTCCTTGGGGTAAGAAACCAGTTCCTTAGTTTATCGTCCTTTTTAATGCGATGTAACAGCTTTAAAATTTTGATCTACTTGTACTGCTTATTAGAATCTACTTAATTTATTGACGGCATCAGCGTGCTCAATGGGAATATGTAGGACGTTCGCGCTATTGAATTTCATTAGGCGAATATCCTAGTTATCTAAGGATTAAAACCAACATCATTTTTCTTCAGAACATAATATAGCTATTACATATTCTGCGATGGAAAGAACGACACACTGTTACCATCATAAGAAATGGCAAGTTCATCTTTGGCGGATACATGGATATTCCTTGGGGAAAGAAAAAATAAAAAAAATTCCCTTATTTTATCGTCCTTTTCTCCTGCAATGTAACAGCTCTACAATTCTGATCTACTTGCACTGCTTATTGAGAATTAAACTCTTTGTTTGTTAGGTTGAAATGTCACTCTGGGTTTGTGCTTTGCCAGCATGGGTCTTTACCCCCGATATGTCTGGTCGCCCAATACCCAGATTTGGGGGTGTGGGGACTTTTCGTAGGGCCGGTCACTCCTCTCTTTATAACTATTAAGGAAAAAATAGTTCTCACAGTTTGTCACTCTGGGAGTAGCCTAACCTCCTGCCAAGTTCCAGATGATAAATAGGTGTTTTTCCATAAAACCTTCGAGTTTTCGAACTTCCGATTTTTTAAACCAATTTTCATTTCCCTTGGAGGTTCGAAAAATCGGGATTCCATTTTATTCATACGTTCTGTTTGTTTGTTTGTTTGTTTGTTTGTTTGTAAGAATTCTTTATTTTCTTTGGCAACGCTTCCAAAACTTTCAATTTTCCCTTCAGAAAGAAAAAACGGCTGGCCCCGTTTGTGAGTAAAGTGGAGAAACCAGGAAAGGCTCTTTTCAGGGATTCAGCGTATGGTCCATGTTTTCAGTGGCTGAAACATCAGGTCATTGCTAATAGCCCTCGTTAGATAAATTGGAATTTTAACTACATCACTCCAAGGCTTTAGGAACAAAACTGCAAATTTTTCACGACTCTGTTTTCTCACAATTTCCAGAGGAGACTTGAGCGAAAAGAAAACCAAACCAAATAAAGAAATATGACCAGAAGGTGTCGGGGTCACGTTAGAATTTTGATATATCAAACGCCTGTGGGCTATTATTGAAACAGTGGCGCGTCTAATGGAGTCCCCGCGCCCCTCTTATTTTTAATCCAAACCGAAGCCAAACAAATAATTTTTATTCTTGAGCGAGCCATGCTTCACTCAAGGTCTCGATGAACCCCACCCATCCCCAGCAACTTTCGTTACGGGTTCGATCCGTCTGTGCTGACAATAAGGTCTCCTTCAGGGAAGTGAAGACTCTAGACTTCCTTCCTTAGCGCGTGAGTTGTGACAGGTCTGTGAAATAATGGGATCTCACAGACATTGGATTGCACAGACTTGCGGATCGTTCCATTTCAAAGGCAAAAAAGCTGAATGTAGTGATGCCGGTGAATGCATCAAATTTTTGTTACAGCAGCTACCGACCCGTTACAGTGTGTGTCAAGGATGTGTCCCGCCTAAGAGAATATGCACAGCAAAACCATATATTTTTTATACGGACATTCAGTAAAGCCTGGCCAAGTGTCTTTGTCCTAGACATTTCTGTATTAGAGTGGTCACGGGCCAACAAGATTGTCCCTAATAAAACGGAGTCCGCATGTCCGTATGTCTAGTATCGATCCAATGGTTCTAATTTCACGTAGAGCAGAATCAGTTTATTACTATTCTGAGAAATCTCCAGTTATTAAGTTTGGTAACCTGATAATTTATCCCACCACTGAGAAATAATGGCGTTAAAAGTGAAACGCGTCCTAAAAGAACTCGAATCCTTCAGGTTGTTGATTCCCTGATCATTCAATGGGGCTAATATTTGTCAGTTACCTGTACCTCAATTGTACTAATGGATATTTGTTTAAATAAGAAGGCAAAAGAAAAGTGAACTCTGGTGGCGGTAGAAAAATGACGTCATTTTTAATCGTGAAAATGGGCTATTATGGTCAGTAATAAAATTCATTCAAACTTGAAATTCATTTTTTTATTAAAGCAAACGTGAAAGCATATATGACAATTGTCTTTGTTTTTTTTATTATTATTATTTTATTTATTTTATGTACTTTTGGTTTCTCAGAATCCAGTGGTGGTGATAGCGCTACTTCCGAAGCGTTTATTTTTTCGCTCAACAATAATGAAGGCTTGGCACCGTTTGTGAGCAATGTGAAGAAAGAATACTCAGGAACGGCAATTTACAGGGGGTCATTTATTGGTCCAGTGTTTGGCCGTGACGTCATCATTAGAAATAATGCCGACAGTAACGGCGAATCAGAAGCACGTTTGGGCAATCGCTACTCTGTTCCACCTGCAGTAAAGGACCAGTTCACAGTCCTGGCCGGGACTCGGTACTTCTCACCTGATGAGGTGGAGGTATTTTATCTTGACCCATCCCGCTAAATGCAAGATAACACAAACTATCATATTTATTGCTATTAAATCTGAGAGCGAAGCAATGGGGAGCTTAATATAACTCAGTTTAAACTTCTTATTAATTGCTGTTTTATTGATGTTTTTTTTTTTTTTTTTGCTTTTTAGTTTTTTCAGAATCCCCAAATATTCAATTGTTTGAAATCTGCTGTTAGAATAGTTTGCCTAGCTTGTTTTAGGATTTCAATATAGCTGGACTATTTAGGGCCGGTAAAGGCTTGCGATTTAGCAATACGTGCTACAACGTAATTAAAAACTCTTGCTAAAGCAACTTTCACAACCCATTTAAAAAAGGCAACATGCACTAGTACTGCTCATCACACAAACATTTTTAAAATTAGTTACCCGAACGATTGCAGCGTTATTTTTACTTATTTCATGATTCACACCTTTCATTATGTCATTCGACAACCTTTCTTTAACGTACAACCCTCTTGAATATTCAACAAACTGAAAGTCCTGGAAGGGCTTGAACGTAGCAGGGAAGAGCGGGGACAAAATGGCCGCCGCGTGACAGAGGTCGATAAGAGTGTTAGGGAAACCAATTGTGGTATCCAGTGAATAGTGATTTATCTGGTGGATAGCGTTGTCCACCTTTTGAACAACTGGGCCTGAAGAAGATATAAAACAAATTTCATTAAAAAAATTTAAAACTTTTTAAACTTGAAAAATTCGGCCCAATTTCTTCAAGTTTTTATCCATATGTCCATCCTTACCAATCTTAGCAACAGACAACAGGGAAACAGTTTCATTGCCGATAATAAAGTCTTAAACCACGAAACTGAACCATGACTATTTGAAATTACATGTTTTAACTATTTAAAAAGATTGCAAATAGCATGACATTGGCCCTTTAAATTGAACTGGGCTATGAAATAAATAAAATAAATAACATAATTTATATAGCGCTAACTCCACTAATTGACCAAAGCGCTTTACATCTAAACATCTAAGCGCGTAGTTGTTGTAAAAAATAAGCAGTTTTTCTTGTTGTAACCGATTATTGGTTCGTCTTCTTACAGTTAATCATGATCAATTTCATCGAAAAAAAAAATGGTATGGGCTTTTGGGATTGAAAAATGCGGATAAATCATTCATGTTGTCAGTCGACTTATAAACTTACTACATGACCCCATAACCCCGAGTCCTGCTCACTGAAATATGGCTTCACTCCTCCTCTCCCCACCCCCTGCCCCATCAGGGGCACCCAACGAGGATATAGTTCAAAACCACTTAACATAGCATTGTCGAACGCATTTTAGTATTTAAACGGTAGATATAGGCATATTTTTATCCCCTAAAAACTTTTCATCTGTTCGGATTTCCTAGCTGTGTGAGTGTGAGTGTGAGTGATCCGAAAATTATAGGGATCAAAACTTACCTTTTCGAAAATTTCTAGCCTAAGTGTCAGGCCTTCCTAAGGGGATGGGGGAGAGGAGATTTTTGATGGGGGAGGGGGGAGAAGAGAAAGGTACATTCTCTCCTTCAGCTCTCTCCCTTTTTCGCTTCCATCTTTTCCCTTTTCCCCCAGAAACGCCTGATACTCAGGCTAAAAATTTCAGCCAGGAAAAGGCTCCCGAAAATTCTAGGTGGCCTTTTTTAGGGTAAATATCCGTTTAAAATGGGTAATTATACCATTTTGTAGACGTTCGAAAATCCTAGGAGAGGCAGGCAAGCAAGAAATTTTACAACAAATGTTCCGAAAATTCTAGTTCTCAAATCGTCTTCCGAACAGATATTTCCCCGAAAATTGCCGTTGGGTGCCCCTGCCCCATTCCCACACTCACTCTATTTTCGGGGTTAAGACAACCTAGACCTCTTATCCTCTACAAGTATTGCCCATCAAGGGAGGATAAAAAAATGTCGTTGTATTTTAAGCTCAATGTGTGTATAGGTAATTAAGTTTGTGTGTATTAATAGGAATTAAAGCAAAGGTTAAATAGTTAGGGACGCTATACATGACCTTCCCCTTAAGGGATGAAGATCAAACGCAGAGCCTGTGTCTTAAGGTTGAATTTTTTATACTCAAAGTTAATAGCGTTCACTTTACAGGGAGGGGGTATAGTGTTCTTTAGATTAAAGTGACATTTCATGTAGTTTTTAAAGAGAAGTTTTGCGCGTAAGATCAGGCAGCACGTTTTCTCTTCTTCTGTTCGCTTTAAGCTGATCAAGACATTTCATAACACCATATGGCGAGAGATAAAAACAAGCGCTCGCTGATACCAGTCAGTCATTTTTTATTTGATTTCTGGAAAGAAGAGTTACGCGAGGAGTTACGGAAAGGGAGGCAGAAAGCCGATCCCGTATACCAATGTAATTTTGTTTTTAGATCTCACTCTGCCTTCCCCTGACAGAGATCTGAGCACTAAATTAATCACACACCCTACTCTGGGTCTCGCCGAAAACACATGAATAGTGACTGAATATGAGTCTAGGACAGAAGCATTTGCCCTAGCTTGGATTCCGGCAGATCGATGAGGATACTGATTTTGTCGTTTAGGAGGGTGGTACTGCGTAAAGTAGGGTGGTACCGCTCGAAGTAGATCGCTTCATTTCGACCCTGCTGTTTAACTAGTTTCCTAACCTAACCCTAACCCTTTAAGCCCCAAGATCCACATACAAATTCTCCACACTGATCTCTATACATTTCTTTTAAAAATTGTTGAGAGAATTTGGTTTATGATCAAGGCGTTCTCCCTTTGGTGATCAATTTAGTAATTCTCATAACTTTTACTGTTGATGATCTGCTGATGTTGTTAGGAGAAAATTGATGTTGGTCAATCTTGAGACCTAAAGGGTTATTAAAAACAGAATCAAAGAGAAAACAGGAGGGTTATTGTGTTGGTAATGAATCTCTTATTTACTCAGTTTATCGCATGTTGTACTTTATGGATCATATAAGTTGCATTCTTAGGATAGATTGAGTATAATCTAGCTGGATTTTTGAAAGCTAGGGAACTGAATTGCAGCCTCTTGATTGAAGAAACCCAAGATGCAAGTTTCTTGAATTAATTCTTGCCTCTGATAAGCCAGAAAATCACACTAAGAAAGGAAAAGGAGCGGGAATTGCGAAAATAGAGGGAAGTGGGAGAAATGAAGGCGGAGAAGAGAAAATACAATGGTTGCACTCTTAGTTTTTATATCGGCTACTTATTTGGAGATTACGATAGTCTTTGAAAAAAAAAAACTGGCGAAACGACAATGAGGACTTTTGGGTCTTTCAAAAATCTAGCTAGAGAATAGAGTGAAGTATTTTAAGAATTCCTCAGTAGAATAGCCAAAAATAGCATTGTTTTATAGTAGATAGATTATGTAATGGTCTTGTGCTTTTGACCTCGGCTGTGATAGTCATCTAGCACTAGATCTACTTAAGAGTTTGGTTCTTCGCGTTGTTTTTGAAACATAGTCAAAACAATACTTATACACCCTCTTTGCTTGATGACGTCACAATTCAAGGCTTTCAAAAGCGACAAGATCTGTTTTACAAGCTCCTCTCTTGTGTAGTAAGTGTAATGATTTTAAATTTGTAGCCATGCAGTTAATAAACGTTGAGATGATCCAAGTCTGTGTGTGGTAATTGATGAAAACCCATGGGAAAAAAAAAGAGGCAACGCCTTATTTCTGGAAGTTTCCATTGAAACGATTTCCATCGTAAAAAGGGTTACGCTATTAAGTTTATCCCAAACCCTTTATTAAACAGGTGGCAGCTAATTTTCAGTGTAAATTAGCAAAGCCGCTGGACATTTTAACTATTAAACGATCTGTCCAAAATTTTGGCAACGAGTTCTTCTCAATGACTCTGTTATGCTAATCCATAGCTAACACTTTGGCATTTGATGCTAAAACAACCCACTTTTTTCCACCACTCAATTTACTTAAACAACGTTTTTTTTGCTAAACTTTCGCATGCTTCAACTAAAAGTTATTTAGAAACAGTAATTGCTTGAGAGTATTTGATTAAGAAAACTCTTTAAAATATTCTGATAGGACACTTTATATTCTTTCTATACCGTGTTAACCCGGTAACTTATGTCACATCAAGTTGCTATAAAAGCTCCTTTCCGTTTACCAGTTTGCCGAAATGTCTAATTTAAACTAGCCTGTACACAGACGTTTATTTAATTTTTCTTTTCGTTCTTTTCGAAAACATATCTCCTTGCGCTGGCGGTCAATAAATCCCCTGCGGTTTATATTTTATCACCCGCCCTCGACGGAATTTGAAGAGAAAATAGAGCGTCTGATCTGTGAACAGGCTCAATTTCAACTGAAGACTGTTGGCATTCAGTTTAATACTCATTGCCGTCTGATTTTATTTTTTTTTCGCTGCTGGTATAAATTTGTCAAATTACTGCAAATAGAAAACTATGATCTCCCTTGGTATAACTAATGCCCCTTAAGGCCTGTTTCCTTAGAAAATGACGATGGCGGAGATCAAAGCCATTAAAAGTGAAATGGCATATACAACCGAGCAAGAGACTCAGATAACTAAAGATTATTATCGCAAAGCCTTTGAAGTGTGATAGAAATATTACAACTTCTGACAGCTAAGTTTATTACAAAGTGTGAGGGACAAGCAGATATTCCTTTTTTGCAAAGTGTGACAAGGCTTATTACAAATTGCGACAAGTATTACAATTACAAATCGGCGGCCGGGCATTACAAAGTGTGATGGATTTATTAAAAATTACCACAGGTAGGATAAAGTGCGACGATTATCTCAAATTGCGACATTACACGACAGTACACCCTGCGGATGAAAACCGCGCGGAAAAACTGCAGAGATGAATAAAATGAATTGCTCACTCATTTTCTGCTTCGTCGTTGGCACAGTTTTCGCAGCCGAAAAAGAATCTAAATCTGCCTATATCAAAACGAGAGAGAACAAGCGTTTACATGGCTATGTTGTCAAGAAAATCGATTCTACGGATGAAATGACGTGCAGTCAAGCATGTTTAAGACATTCTTGGTGTACCTCTTCTAACTTCAAAGAATGTTCGGGCAATTGTGAACTGAACAAGCATATTACGTTCTCTACAACTGACGATGACACCTAGCTCACTGATAATCCAGGCTCAACGTTTTCAATGTTTCTTAAGGTAACAAAAGTTCTGAATTTTCATTGCTTAGGCAACAAGGGCGTGTGTGTGCAGACGAGCCTAATTTCTGCATGCAAGAAGAAATAGACTCCTGCACCCAGGCTAAGGTAACAACTGTTCAAGCGAAGCTAAGTAAAAAAAATAAAAAAAATAGGTAAAACAGTAAAGTTGAGTTGTTGTAAAAGAGCATTAGCTAGCACCCGCATTTCAGTCATATGTTTCGTATTGGAGCGAGCCATGTTTTCCTTTCCCAAAGTTTTCAGTTTCGCAAAATCATTATCGAAGGCAATGTTTTCTTCCCTAACAAGAGGCTTACATGTTTTGAAAATAAAGTTATAATTAAGAGAAGTATAGAATGCAAACAACTATAACTGTCAAAGAAGAGGAACGCGGAGACGGCAATTTATCAGTGGAATTTTTATGTTCAACATTAGATTTGCTTTGGGGTCATCCACTAGATTATGCTTTGCTGTTTGAATGATCCCAACTCGCTCTCCATTATGTTGTTACCACTTTTCTTTCATTCCTTAGTTGTACTGTGTTTAAATGCCTATGTAAATTTAATGTTTATGTCATGTAAAACTGAGCTGAGTTTAATAAATCATCTTGTCATCTTGTCTTGTCATCTTGTGCCGTTAAAAATGTTGAGGGATCCGTCTCGCTACCTGCAAGAATCTGTAGCTAGTACGTCGCAACAAAATGTTATCGAGGGCGATGTTATCCCTGAACGAGAGGCTTACTTGTTTTAAAATTACAGTTAAGAGCAGAGTAGAGTTTAAACAACTATATATGAAAAAGATAAAAATGAAGGAAAGCAGAACCGGCAGTATATAAATGAAGAATTCATGTTTTGGGTTTTATCCAAAATTAGATTTGTACTATACCGTTTATTTTTGTTGAGAGATAAGTACCCAGTACCCAATACGCTGAGAATCTCAGGAATCTGCGTAGTAAATGCGTTTTCTCCCCTATATAATGAGAGAATTCCTTATGGCTATAACATTTGCCTCACATGGAATAAAAACCCGGATGAAGTCGATGCAGAACGATTTTTGCCGTTTACCGAAGTAACGTATAGTCATTTTCATCAGGGCTGCCTGATGGCTGGATGCCTTAACGGAGGTTCTTGTTTGTTCGACGAAGGGAAAGACACGTTTGCTTGTTCATGCAATCCGCAATGGAGAGGAGAAACATGCCATATGGGTAAAGTCTTAAGTCCTTACGTATACATTTTTGCTCCTTAAAATTAATATAGGAGAATAGTGAGAAAAGTGAACTGTTTATTGAGCAAAATTACACAGGTCAAAAAAAAAATCTTCTTCGATGGTAAGAAAATAGTAATGGATATTACTGTCTGAAAGTTTTTTTTTTTTCTTGCAATATAGTTTATTTACTTCAGCAATTATAAACAACATCCCTTCTCTTCAGATCCTACGTTCTGCGGCATATTCGTTTGCGGTCCTTTGCAGTTCATGTCAATAAATCAGACCGGATCGAGGATCTGTCCACGAGAAGTGTTACAAAAATAAAAGGGGAAGAAGGAAGGGTGCTTAGAGAGGCGGGTTAAATAACTTTCTCCTCTGAAAGGGAGGTGTTATTCGAGAAAGGGGCTTATTTGAGAGAAGGGCTTAATAGTAGTAATAATAATAATAGTAATGACAATAATAATAATAATAATTATAGTAATAATTATATACCTGGATTTTTGAAAACCGTGCTTGCAAAAAACTCAACTCATTATACTACCTGGCAGTTTAAAACAATAAAACTCATTCAAAGGCCGATTAAAAGCCTTTATCTGACATCGGGCAGTAATATAAGCTAATGGTCCCTAGAAACATTCCAACGAGTCCAATTTTAAATGACGCAAATTTTCGAACATTCATTCAGTAATCTGACTTCGTGAAGTTTCAAACCGGTGTCCTTTCAGTCTAGAAATTTTTAAGTTGGGTGAACTGCAGCGAATTCGAAAGAGAAATTTACCGTCTTGTTGCCAGCAATAAAGTTGTGATTGTTGACCCTTAGCTAGTGACTTTTCACTGTTTTCCATTCGACTTAGATGTCAAATTGTTAAAATGCACCTGAAATTTCTTTAGTCACGTTTTAGCAAAATCAGTCAGATATATTCAGAGCTAAATCTAAAAAAAACATTAAGATTCGATGTTTAATGAAAAAATCTGAATTTCAAAATTTTGAATTTTTTGCACGGCTTTTACAAAGGAAAATCACTATTTTTTAGTTTTTAATGTTGCGCCTGCGTTCAATCCTGGATATAAGTGAAATAGAAATAGTAATAAGATAGTAATAAGATAACTTCACTAAAATCGATAACTTAAGAAATAACTCCTCACAATTATCATCCAATAAAATTAACTTTGCCGACCAAGTGATAATGTTGAAGAAAGCCTAAATATTTCAATTCCATTCACCGATTTCCAGACATTAACGAGTGTGAAACAGGACAACATAACTGTGAAGCCTACGAATTCTGCAACAACACTGAAGGGTCATTCAGCTGCTCATGTAAGGCAAACTATTCAGGGAACGGCCCGAACGGTGCAGGTAAATTGAATTTAAAGCTGTTTGACTTAGCACATGTAATAAAACCCACATGGGCCTTGGACAAGCGAGACGGAGGATTATGACCCCCTCCCCAAATTCAAGGAATGAAAATGGCGTATTTTGGCCCTTCTCTCGGTTCCATCTTTGATTTCGGGGAAGAAGGGGTGGGGGCTTTGCTTCTCGCTTAGTACTTGAACGTGAGACCCACAATCTTGGACAAAATAGACAGAAGCCATTAACGACTCCCTACCTTAAAATCAAGGACAGAAAAACGGCGTGTTTTGACCTTCCCATAGCTCCATCCCCGGAGGGGGACAAGATTAAGGAGGCGGACAGTTTGGTGTTTCATTTTATTCTATCCAAGGTTATGGAGCTCTAGGAGCTGGCTAATAGTTCTTTCCTTTCTAGCGTTTGCACGCCGCTTATCTGGTTAGCTGGCCGTATTCAACGGGAGCGTTCTCTGAGACTTTTAGACCAGTCCAAGAATAATAAAATCAAATAATTCTGGCTGTACCTTCAGTGCGCCTCATCTCTACTATGGACAGCTTAAACTTCCGACATGACTAGCAGGTCTGTGAAGTGCGTTACAACATCAGACGCGCTTTAAAACCGCATGCATCAACCTCAGACGTCTAAGAAAAGAGATCTAAGACATCTTAGAAGTTCCAATTGTCAGTGAATTGTCAATTTTGCCCGTATTAAGGAGGTTTGAATGTGCATTATATATTTTTGTCAATTACGTACTTTTTTGCAGAATTAATGAACTCGCCGATATTATCCATCAGTGATTGCTATGTCCGTTATTTGGGCAAGTTTCTGGAGCCTGTGGTTGGAGGCAATTCTCACTGGTTGCTGTGCTGGCGTGCTTCGTTGCACGGCTGGAGGGCTGATCAGTTTCACACTCGCTGCGATGGAAAGAACGACACTGTTACCATTGTACGGAAGGATACATACGTCTTTGGCGGATACACTGATATTCCATGGGGTAAGAAACTGACTCCCTGATTCAGTGGCGGATGTAGGGGAGGGGCCCGGGGGCCCGGGCCCCCTTATTTTTAGACCAAACTGAGGCTCAAAGGGCTGCAAAAAAAGGTCCGCGGGTATTGTCCACGATACCCACTTTAAACAAGCCTCGCAAGTTATGTCATGTCTACTACCAGCTACATCCCTTGTAATTCCCGTTCTTTCTCTCATCCTTTCACTTAATTTTCCCATTACTGTATGTTCGCGACTCTTATTGCTCGCGTCACTTTAATTCGCGAAAAAGTGTCATGTAATGAGGTAGTACAATTTAACCCTATTGTCAGTTACTTAACCTCAATGGGTTTAATGTTTATTCGTTTAAATAAGAAAGCAAAAGTGAAGCGAATTCTGGTTGCTGCAAAAAAAATGACGTCATCGTGAAAATGGGATATTATGGAATACCTAGAGAAAAACACTCATGGTAAAAAAATAATGGGAATTTTAAAATAAGACACGTGTAAGTATATGTATATATGAAAAATTGAAATCTTATTTCAAGCTCGTGTTTTGTTAGGAAACAGTAATAGCTGGGGCGAGACTACCAAAGCATTTATCTTTTCGCTCAACAATACTGAAGGGTTGGCACCGTTTGTGAGCAAGGTGAAGAAAGAATACACAGGAAAAGCAATTAGAAGGAATTTATATGATGGTCCACAGTTTGGTAATGACATCATCATTGCTGATGATGCCGACAGTAGCAAATACTCAAAAGCAGTCTTGGACAAGTACTACTCTGTCCCAGCTTCAGTGAAGAAGAGTGATAAGGCCCTGGCCGGGACTAGTATGTTCTTCAACGTTGACGAGGTGGAGGTATTTTATCTTGACCCATCCAACTAAGTGCAAGAAAACCCCAACTGTATATGATCGTGTTGCTAAATCCGGAGCCTGTAAACCTAAATAGCCTGTATTAATCTGGAAACAACTCGGCAAGCATTTTAAACCTATTCTTACAGCAGTTTCAGACAACTGAATAAAGCATTCTAAAAAAAGGAAACCAAAGAAACAACAACGACAACAAAACAAAATGCATTTTGGAAATATTGCTTCGCTTCGTTCTCAGTTGTTATAGCGAAACAATTTTTTCAAAATGCATTTTGTTTTGCAGTCGTTGTTGTTTTGGTTTCCTTTTTTAGAATCCCTTATTCAGTTGTCTGAATCTGCTGTAAAAATAGGTTTAAAATCTTGTTTCAAGATTTCAATACAGGCTATTTTAATAGGTTACAGGCCCCGGAATAAGCATCGTGCTCTACGAGGTTCAATCTCGATCATACTCAGGCAACTTTAACCCTTTTCAGACCAGGAGGCTTTTGACGGCCCCCCTCCAAACTTGGCGACTTTGTCAACTAATTATTAGACTCCTCACTATTTACTTTTTTTCACTTTTTAGCTTCTTTGAGGGGAATTGGGATTCTGCTAAAAAAAAAAATTACACAATGTGACGTCCCGTGAATCAAGTTATGCTTAGATGTTGGAAATGAAGAACACATTATTCTGTGTAATTTTAGTGGCCAAATCATGAGCGGTTTTTAAGTTGTAGAGGGGGGCCTCCGAATACTCCCCCCCCCCCGCTCACCGCTTCGGTTGGTGACAGCCAAAATATCTTGGTCTGAATAGAGCTAATTTTTAAAAATTCCTTATTATATCGTGTCTGTGGAGCTTTCCCCGTAGTCGATTTATCAGATACTTTTGAAATTCGTCATGGCTTGCCTGAAATCGGCTTTAAATCTTGACCGAAACTATTTCAGCTTAGTAACGGGTGTAGAAAGGGCCTTGCACGGTTGTCGATGATTGGCATTAAATGTGATTACGGTTACACGTTTTCTTCTTCACTCATTGATTGGCGTGTTTCATACCTCATACCTTTAACCTCGTAGGTTAAATTAGCGAGAACATCCGGATCACGATCGATCTGAAATTGAAGTGGGCTATGAAAACATGATCTGCACGCGTAGTTATTTTCAACTTTATCCGCAGTGCTTCTTATTTTAACTGATTATTGCTTCGTCTTTCTTACAGTTGATAGTTATTGACTTAATTGAAAAGCGTATAAAAGTACGCATTAAAAGACAATGCATAAAATTAAGTGGCAAGCCTGACTTACGTACAGCAGTGTGTACATGTTTTAATCGCGTAAAAGGATTCATTGGAGACCTTTTTAGACCAATAAACTCGTCAATCATTGCGTTCGAAGCCCCGCTTGTGCATGCATTAAAATGATAGTGCGTTATCCAAGCATCAGCCACGCTAATACCTGAGATCTGCTATTATCATTTCATACCCAAGTAAAACCTAGTATGTATTGGGACTGCGCTGAATTACAGAGAGCAAATAACGATAGCATGATGGTTGCACAAAGTGGGTATTCTTCCCATTCTCCCCTTAAGTCACCCTAATATGGGTGTGGGGGGTCCGCTCGAATAATATACGCTTTGAGAGTTGAAAAGATCGATAAATGATTTAAATAGTCAGTGAGTTAGTCTACAAGTATTGTCAATCAAGTAATATATCAAGCATGAGACGCAGTGTTTTATCACCTGATGAAACACTGAGAAGGGAGGGGGGGGGGGGTACTGCCATATATGGGCTATATAGGTATGTGCCGCTGTGAAGGGTATCGTTTTCAAACAGTTTACTCTAGGATAGGGTATATAAATCAGAACATTTGGGTCTAGAATAGGGTATCATTTTTCAGGAAACTGATCAGTTGGTTGAAGATTTTACCTCGACTAGGAAAACAGCTACTCTAGGATAGGGGGGATTTGGGGAGTTTACTCTAGTATAGGGTAGCAAAATTTAGCTGAACTAGCTCTGGTATAGGTTAAGGGGTCCCAGCGGCACATCCCCACCCAGAAATTCCTAAAGTACCCCCCCCGCTCCCCCCGCCGGGGAAGAGAGTTGAAATTACGCCGCGCAGCGGAGTATTTTTTTGACGAACTTCGAGGTGTTTCATCTGGTGATGAAACACTGTGTCGAATGTTTGATATTACTTCTCAAACAAAATGATTTTAGAAGGAGAAATTAAGGATGCAAAAACGCAAAATTTTTAAATCTGATTTCCAAACACTCATTTAACATTAATTTCCTTTGTATTTTCTTTATGAATTACTAATGCAAATGCTAATAAGTTTGAGAAGGGAGGATAAAAAGGTGTCGATACCTATTTAAGCCGCTTAAAGTGGGTATAAATGGTAATTACGTTATTGTGTATTAATAGAATAGCAAGGGCTAAATAGGTACTAAGAAGCTAGCTCAGTCTCCCTAATGGATGAAGATCAAACTCAGACCCAGGGTCCCTATATCTCGAGGTTGTATATAACTCAAAGTTAATAGAGTATCTGCATGGTGGTACCTCGATAACACTAAACACTTCATTTTTGGGTTGGTGACATGAAACAATTAAATTTTAGGGATTTTAACACCAACAGCAAACAATCCTTTGAAACAGTAATTTTTTTCCAGAAAGAAGCAAAAACGGCTCAAAAAAGGCCAATATTATTTTGTTTAGTATATCAAGGAGTTTTTGGCCATTTTACGACAATTCCGGATTATTTCAGAAGATTTCCGAAGGCTACCGACGATTCCCGAAGACTAACGAAGAGGTCCGACCATTGCCGAAGATGTCCGAAGAACCCTCCAAACACTTAACAGTATTTCCTTCGGAAACGGTAAACATTAAAAAATTGGCCAATTTAACAGCAAACACTAAAAATTATGGGCAAATAACACCAAACATTAAACCCCATTCAGACCCTCTTAATAGCGTTCACGTTGGGGGGAGGGGAAGGGTAGCGGTTTTTAGGTTAAAACAACGTTTAATGTAGTTTATCAAAAATATTACGTACAAAGAGTAGTTTTGTGCGTAAGATCAGCCAACAGGCACATGTCATTTTCCTTTTACTAAATAGAACAGAACGAGAAAACTGAACACTTATTGTATTTACAAAGATATCGTGCTTTTACACTTGTTATCACATGTCGTACTTTATAGCTAATTATTATATAAAGTTAATTGTATTCTTATGAATGTCTGATCTAGCTAGATTTTGGAAAACGCAGTTTGCGAAAATTGCAGCCACTTCACTGAGAGAAAAAAGACCATACAAAACTTAAGTGTCTTGTGTTTGACGACTTTACCACCAAAAAATTCAAAAAATCACACTAAAAAAACAACAGGAGGGAGGACCGAGTTGTTCAAAGCTGGGTAAAGATAACCCAGGGTTTAAACAGTGCAAAATTTGAATTCAAAATGTGGAAGCATCAAACGCAATTGGATGTCCCAGAAGGTTTTAGTAAAGTCCATCTAGTTGGTCAAAGATATCGAGACAAAACAACTTAATTAGCTAGCAAAACGCGATTCAGCCCCCATTGTTTTGGTTTTCAAAGACGGCGCTTTTCGCTACTAGCGAAAATAGTAACATAACATATATAGCGTAGTAGTAGCTCAACCAATCAGAACGTAGCATTGATAATAAACCGAGGGAGTGATGAAGAGAAAGGAAGGAGAAGGTGAGAAAAAAAAAGCAATTCTTGTACTCTTTGGTTTAAATTGGCTATGTTTTTCAAGCGAAAAAACTGGTGGAGTTGATAAGGATTTTTGGACCATTCAAAACTCTAAATAGACAGGAGTAGTTAGAGAATTTCTTAGTAGAATAGAAAAAATTTCCATAGCAGCGATGTATCAATAAATTACATAAAGGTTTTGTGCTTTTGCCCGTGGTTCTGATGGTCATGTGCTAA
Source organism: Porites australiensis (assembly GCA_022179025.1). Classification (NCBI taxonomy): domain Eukaryota; kingdom Metazoa; phylum Cnidaria; class Anthozoa; order Scleractinia; family Poritidae; genus Porites; species Porites australiensis. Next base: position 400,222 of record BOPM01000368.1, on the reverse strand, counting down.
GATTCACTTGAAAGTTTGATTTTGCGTGTTGTTTTTGGGACACTCACATCACCACTTTTTGCGAATGATTGACTCTCTTTTTTTTTCCGCTTGATGAAGTCAGAATTCACGGCCAACAAAAGCAACAAGATCTGTTTTACAAACAATTCTTCTATGTCAGTGTAATGATTTTGTAGTCGTGCATTTAATAAACGTTGAAGTGATCAAATTTTTTCTGTAGTTATTGATGAGACACCACGGGAAAAATAACGAGATTATCAGACTTGGCAAGATTCGACGACGTATATTTTACTTTCGACAAATTGCCTCGGGCCAAACAATTTTGCCAGTTAAGTAGACAATTCTATAATATAAAAGCAAAGCAAAACTGGACATCAAATATTTTTCGATCTATTTGTTTGTTTGTTTGATTTTCTGCTTACTTGCTTGTTTTCTTCCACAAACATAATAAAAGTAAGAGTTAGGCCCAGGTTCAATTCAAAGGCCTAAAGGGTCGAAAACTTTTCACGTACCAAGCAGAACTGATTCAAGCAGAATTTACGAGCGGTCCGAAGATTACTACAACATGATACAAATCCCTCCGTTGAGCCCCCAAGGATTAATAATCTCCGTAAGGAGACTGTCGCCATCCATGTACAACCACCTTTCTTAGTCGATCACCTTTTTAAGACCCCAAAGTATTCCGAGTTCGTGCCATTTAGGGCCTGGGAACGAAGTTGTAGTAAGAGCAGCCGCAAACCTCGGAAGACCTCAGATAACAATGACCTCAACCACGTTGGCTTCCAGCGGTTTTAGCGACAACAAGGGTTTGGGTGGGGTGCTCAGTCTCGCGGGCTCATAAATCCTGGTCCCGCTAATTGTTATTTAAACCTTACCTTAACGGGCCCTGACGATAAAAAGCAGCTTAAGCAAAGACGTTTTTCAGCCAGAAGTGGACATTTTGCATTCTTGGGCAATGGGTTTACCCAAATTTGCGGGCAAATCCTTTCTATAACAGTAAAGACAGTTAGCAAAACAATTTTGGTAGCGTTTAGGAATGTTAAAAGCGAAAAGGTCTCTCTTCCGGTTAACGTGCGTCGCTCAAAAATCGTGGGTGCTTAAGCTCCTTAAAGTGAACACAATCACGAAAGCACTGGGTCAGGCTAGTATATGTTTGCTTACACTTCAGGGAAAGCTTGTGTACTGCGCAAGCCCAGGCGTGCCAAGCTTTATGCAATAGCATAACATTTGTCAATCTATCTGCCTTCTGCAACCTTGCGTTGCAAATGCTATCCATCAATAGCCATTTCTATGTGAACAGCTAACTGGGTAATGCCAGTTATCAAATATGGTGCCTTCATTTAAGCTGTGTTGCGAGTCAAAACTCGCCGGAGAGATGTTAAAATACTTCGGTAACCCGGTGCACGTTCTTTCCCACTGTTTATGACCCAGAGAACAGTTCCAAGGCGACAAAGGTACGCTATTTATTCGCACCATTTTCTGTTCAAGATGACCTGTCACGCACCATTCAGGGTTTGCTTCTTCTTTGAACGATAACCTAACAGGCAGGGTAGCCATGGCAACGGTCCCTGTCAGAGAAACAAATGAATTACTTCAGCGAGAGTTGATTCCATGTTCCAATTAAAACTGAAGTTTAAGCAATTATGTACAGTCGAAACCTCATGTGTGATTTTCTCTTGAAAGCGACCACCTATCCAAAATATTAGTCATGGGCGGATTGAGAGGTGGGGCCAAGGGGGGATGCCGCCCCCTTTTTTTCTGTGATATTTTCTTTCATTTTAAAAGAACTCTCATTAACAGAAAAAGTATCTATTTAGCTGACCCGAATTTTCTGATCCACTTATGCTATTTTCCAAGTCAAAGGCCGACATAATTCAAATTAACCTCTAATAATCGATTGCGACCACTTTTCGTTGTGAACGTTTTAGAATTTCCCATTGTTTTAAAACCCTTGTAAGCGACCGCTTGACGCATGGTGTGATCTCTATTTGCTGTTTGTACACCGCTACGTAGAATATACTAAAAACTTAAAATGACGGGATGGAACTACAGATATCGTATCTTGGAAATTGCGTGCAATAAATTCTTTTCCTAAAAAGTAGAAGTGTCGGGACCTCTACTTTGTACTAGAAAAAGTTTAGCCGTTCTTCGATTCCCGTCAGCGACCACTAAATGTTGGGTGGTTGCTTACGGGAGGTTCGATTGTATTATATTTTGTCCAAATTCCTTGGCGCTTATAAGCCTGGTGAAAAGTGAAGTAACGAGGGTTAGCCAGCGTTCTCAACAACGCCGCACCGGCAACTTTCACAGGACTGTTTTTGGTTCTGTGATCACCACTGACACAATTTTTGACCAAGCGATTTGCTCGAAATACTCCATGGCACAAACCCTTAGCATGGCTTGGAGTCGACTTTATCGTTGACATTAGCGTTTATATGCTTAAATAACGAAAGAGGAATAAACTCCCAGCCTGACAAAATGACATCATTCTGTTTTGTCTCCCCGTGTGCAGAGACAATTAAGGCCTGTTTGCATGGCAGCGGGGGACCCCAGATAGGTGAGGTAACATGCGCGGATCACCCCACCTATCATGTAAACGTGATAAAATTAAAATGAAAGATCACATGGAAAAAATTGTCTCTGCACTGGATAGGCGGGTTATCCCACCAAAGCGAGTTACCTCACCTACCTAGGGTCCCCCCACCACCACGAAAACAGGTCCTTAGAACGCTCTGTCTCCTCTGCAGAGCTTCAATGAGGCGTTAGAGCGATTTTCGTATGGCCTTGAAATGAAAACGTGCGAACAAAACAGAAACAAAAACAAACCGAAATATAGCGATTTGATTGGCTTTTCGAACGGACACGACATGCCCGAGAACTTTCTAGAAATCAACCGATACTTCCTTTTTGACGTCATACTGCAATAGGATTGGCTAATCGAACAATGCCTTCTCCGTATTAGGGTTTTCTTTGGCGGGAAAACGTAGAGTCCATGTTTTGATCTTTTCATCAATTGGCTGATAAAACAAATAACGAACACTTTAAGACATCAGTTTTCAAGGTCAGACGAAAATCAATCTATTGGATTTCCACTGCGAAAACAGTGAGTGCCAAACAAATTTTGCGCCCGCTCATTCTCGCCTTGCCCCTTTGAGCCTCTGCAGAGGAGAGAGAACGAAAGGGCAACAGCTACATAAACAACATCTATTTAGTCTGAAATGTCATCCGTCTCTTCGCCCCACAACATCTTATGCAGAGGCGGATCTAGCGGGAGGGTGCAAGGGGTGCGCTCCCACCCCCCCCCCCCCCC
>BOPM01000368.1:378119-392929 GCA_022179025.1 Porites australiensis | reverse complement strand
CCCTTTTCCTGGCTGAAATTTTCGAGAGGGTAAGTTTTTATCCCTATAATTTTCGGATCACTAGATTTTCAGCTAGGAAATCCGAACAGATAAAAAGTTTTTGGGGGCATGTGTTATTGGTGTTATTGGGGCATGTGTTATTGGTGAAACACTACTCTGCTTTGCTGTTGAACAGTCAAAACAATGCTTAAAAAGAAAGGCCAGCTCAGGTAAAAGAAAGCAGAAAGAACGATTGCAGGCCAGCCTAATGCTAACTACGTAAAAGAGAGGTGTAAATAAGTGTTAAAAACAATCAGACATTGTATGTACAATGAAACATTTATTTCCTTTATTAAGCAGAGCCTGATTTCTTCCCCTGTTGTGCTTTAAGAACACGCACAACGATCTTCTGTTCTTCAATCAGGAATGCCCTGACTATCCTGAAAAAAAAGGGGAACGACCTCAATCAATTCCGATACATGAAAGTTTTTTGTCTCGTTCTTAAAAGGGTTTTCAATAGTCCATTTTCGAGTTCGCTATGACCGCTGAATTAAAGAAGTGAAGACGCATTTTTTACAGCCTTAGCCTCAGTCTGAAGTAATATATTCACAAATTCCAACGAGAAAAAGACCTGTTTATTACTCTGTCTTTTGTTTATATTCAAATTTCAAACACTTGCTTGCCAGAATTTCTGAGTATTTTACTTTACGTCGAGGCTAACCCGGTATGAATGTGTCGTTAATGTTTATACTCAGCGATAATTTTTTAATTCGAAACTGGACTATTGAGTAAAGAAGAAAATACCATAATATTCTTTAAATTCCTCTTTGGGTGGTGCTTCATGCAAACCCAACTTGTGCAATTATCTTATGCATGTGCAATGCATCATCTCATTCATTTACATTATGTTGTAGTTAATTTTTTATCTCAGCCGTTGTAGGGGTTTGGTATAGGGTACAACAGGTAACAATGTCTGTTACCAAACTTTTGGTTGATTTGTAAATTAACAAACAGAGAAATTTTAAATAGTTACCACACCTCGATTCTTTTTAGGCCACCATTTTAATGCTGTAGGATGCAAAAGCCTACAGCACCTGCTCACCTTTCTCTAACACAGCGAGCACATTGTGAACCACCATAAGCTCTGCTAACAGTCTTCTGGGGCTTTGACATGTGCATCAGCTTTTTAGGACGGACAGCTGGTAACTGCAGTACAAATCAGAAACATGAATTATAACAGTATCACTGACACATCCACGCCACCTTCCAAAATATTTCATGATACTCAGCGCTGCTCAAAATAACGGCTGGTGAACGGACAATGTCCAGCGAAGATGACCATTTGTCTGGACAAACTTTCAGTTGGCCAGTCATTTCCACTGGTTGGCAATAACAACACTAGAAATTGGTTTATAAAAGGGAAAGAAAGATTCGCAAAGCCCCGAGTTTTTAAGCATACTAGGCCATATTTTGGTCTTTAATATTTTATATGACCGAGCTATTATTTGCTTGGCCAGCTCTGCCCAGGGTTCTCACATACATTTTCCCACAACAAAAGAAAAGAAAAGTGAAAGAGGGGGGAGGGGGAATGCTCATTTACAAGTTGAGGGAGGGGGGGGGGGGGAGGAAAAAAAATGAGTGAACAGTGTCACTTTTATACCCCCAAACTACCTTGAAATTATGTCACCTGCTTTTGCCTTATCTTGCTGTACTTCAGCAACAGAGACAACAGCTAATATATAGATTCAGCTAGACTTTTCCAAAGTCCTTCGCTTCTCATTTCTGGTTCCGGCGGTAGGCCCCAGCGCTAAGGACTGTTATCCCCTGCAGCATGCCAAATTTACAGGAGGAATTTTCCCCCGTAGATCTTATCCAATCACGAACGTTTTTACTGATACGCCGTCAATCAACCCTGATCATGTTGCATGAAACATGATTTGAGCTGTTTTGATCAAAATTCAAGTGTAGACGATTGCTGTCTTAATTGCAGCAGTTCTACACTTTTGGCAGGTTGTATTAATTTGTTTATTAATTTCATGTTAAACGTCTCCTCTATAATACAAAGCCGAGTGCCTTGTGTTCTATCAAGGATGTGATCACATATGAGATATGGAAAGCTATTAAACTACAAAGATGCTCACGAACAAGAGGATGTGTTTTTGTCTGTGCCAGCAGAGAGCAACTCAGGCAAGAGTTGACATTTCAAATTGCCCCTTATGTTTTCGATTTATTACAGTCTGGGGAAAGAGATGAAATTTCGCCCATTTGTTTCATTGCTGTACCACTTATAGCATGTCTCTTAACCTTAGATGTTGATCCTTCGATTTGATCTTCACTGGCAGCTGACGGTTGAGCACGTACATGGTAACAAATTTTCTCCAAATTTTACAACTCTTTTTTGCAAGTTTTTTGTTCCAATCAGCACAGATTCGGCAAATTATTTGTGATTGCTTTTCTGACTGAATAAATACATGACTGACAAGAAATTCCAGATCTATAAAAAAAGCAAGTTTTCGTTTTCCCTGCACCTGTAAACAGTCACCTCCTTTGGAGAGGATTCTTTACTGATCCACTGCATTGTTAATAAACATTGTAGGGAAGAGCAATGCACACTAAAGTTTTAGTGGGCGTTCCTTCCGCATGAGACTAGCAAGAGCCCAATTTTCCACGCAGAAAAGATATTACTGAAATGCTTTTACTTTGACATAGTTCTAGCTGGCACTTTGAGCTCAAGAAATTTCGAGCTCAGCTTGTGGGCAAGTCTAAGGTCAAACCAGAGCTAAAAGTGAAGCTCTCGTTTATGCATTTTAAATTTGTACTGCAGACAATGGACTTTAAACGATTGCAAAGACCACAAATCCATACTTAACTTTACAGGAAAACCATATGAATGAAAAACATAAACTTGAGCCCGCAATCAATTGAAAGCTAACAACTGGTGGTCAGCAGATAACCCGTTTTGACACCTGTCAATTGACCTTAATAGGGACGTCTGTTATCAGGTTAAACACAGGTTACAGGCTCCTACTCTGGCTGGAAAATTTGACTTTTCACATAATTTGGTTTCCCTGTGATGCAGAGGGACAGGTCTCTCTTTTTTTTCAGATTTAGTAAGCCTCTCTTCATTGACGAGGAATGCTTTAGTTTGAAAACTGCAATCTTGCTTTAGAATGCATAACAGAAAGTTGCATAGACCAGGATACTCTATGACAAAAGTAATTACCAACCCATGCACTACAGGACATCACGCTATAGAACACTGATTTGGTTACACTGAATGTCAAGAAAAAAAAAAGGGGCGACCAAAAAATGATCTTGAGTGACTTGCAGCACAATTCTCTATAATTAGCTTAGCTTTAGTTAAGCTACAATTAGGTTATGTAGAACACTATGCCATGAGAACTCTCCGCAAACACGAAAGGAACTAGGTCTCGGGTGATCTAATTCAAAACATAAACCACAGGATATTAGTTTATGAATATGCGAGAAATAGACCAGCTTTGTGACCTCTAAATGTGAGACTAGAAGCCAAAAATTAAGATTTTCTCAGTCAATTTAATCGCTCTATGCAGTGCGATTAAATCAACACTCAGTTTTTAAAAAATCACTAGACTGTGAGAGACCATTCTCTATTTTTTGTGCCTCTCCCGTCTTGCGCCTTCAGTCATGCATGTGGTCATTTGCAATTCTCGTGCGTTTTGCTCAATGTACCAAGCAAAAAGAGAGACTGCTCATAATCCAACGGTCACCTGATTACCACAATTTCTCGGATGGATAGATTACCAATTTTTTTAGGCTTGGGGCTCCACTCGCACGCATGTGGAGTTCCACTAAACATAGATTTTGGGCAGGAGGCAGTGTGGTTGGCAGTTAAAGTGCTGGAATTAGAATCAGGAGGCCCTGAGTTTAACTCCCACCCTAACTGCTAGATGCATTGGTTCTTGGTAGTCTTGAGTTCAACTCCTCAGCCACATGTGTTGATAACAAAGTGGTTGGCATCCTGGCGGTAGGGATTCTTAACTTTGTTACGTTTAGTCTTACAGCTGCTCAAATCATTTTAGTTATTAACAGAAAGCATAATAATTCAGAATAATTCGCAGGTTTCCGAAGGAGGAATGACAGGAATTACAGTCAAACCAAAGTGAACCCGTTTTTTGCTTCTGTAACTTGTAGCCGGTATCAAATTGCATTCAAATGATCGGTGAATTTTTGACTGCAATTTTTAGTATACGATGAAATGGAAAATATTTCATTGGATGAAATTTCTATTCAGACATTTTTAAAACTGGCAAGAAAACTGAGCCGGCAGAAATTTCATAACGAACTCGCGTGTGTATTCACTGCTCATTGCGCAAGCCAAAATGCAGACTGAAATCAACAACAACTGACGGATGGCGGCGTTTTGGCCAATCGGAACAGCGCAAATCATCCGTATTGTTTCCTATTCAATCAGAAAAAAGTCCAGATTCTGGCTTTTTTGCATGTGATCTGTGAAAGAAATGTATCATGACCTCCTCCCGAAAACAGATTACAGAGATAAAGGGAGAGGGCATGATCGCAGGCTACCAAATAATATACACATGAATTAATGTGCACAGCATGTCACACTTGAAAGTGTGTCATGACAGTGTTCCTTTAGAAATGCCCTTTTTTCACTGTAAGAAAACTTTCCAAGAATAACAATTTAATGTGATAGTTTGGATGGGAAAGTTATTTTCTTATCTTTGGTGCCATATTGACACAATAAGCCGATGGAGTAAGAAAATTAGCAGAGCTCTTTACATGTACATGTTTTTTTTATTTTTTTTCTTTATTCAATATTTATCCAGGGGCACCCAATTTAGAAGAGCTAGCTTAAATGGAGCCCTGACGACATGTACGTTATTTATTGTAAGGTTACATAAAAAGAAATGTTTCCGTAACATTTCAATGGCACACTGTGAACATCAATGGATTAGATGTCAATTTGAGAAAATTGTCTATCCCATTTGGTACAGCACAAGTGCTTTCTTTCTTTTGAGAAAACACACATTATTATTATTATTAATGTAACCTACTTTCAAGAGGGCAGAGAATGATTTACAAGTGGAGAAATGTGTTGTATGACCATTGAGTGCGCATGCAGATATAAAAGATGAACCATCAAATTTCTTTCAGGGGAGCTTCTTATTGTGTGGTCTACGACCATCAACACTTGTCAGTGCTGTCACTGAAGGACAGAGGCCAGAGATTTTCCCTGGCTATAAGGAACATACAAGCCCTGGCTACTTTCATAGGAAAATAGGAGAAAATCAAACCAAGAGAAATTCCTAGCAGTTTGATTTCCCGTCTAGTGGTTGCACTTGCCAAGCAACTTGAAATCTTAATGACAGCCCAGTCACATATTGAAGCAAAGCTTCATCACATGTAGAAGCAAAATGAACTTGTTTATTGCAGGTTGCACAAGTGCATCTTCCCAGCTCAGGTCTTAACAACCACATTATTTGAGACACGACATGTCTCTTCCCCCTCTCCCCAAACAAAGTTGGAACAACATTCTTGGATATACTAAAGTAGTTAACACAGAGCTTCAAAAACAAATAATAACATTATCTGAGAGGGGTGAGGATATATTTGTTAAAGGGGAGTGGGTAGACAGACTCTTTACGCTGCCCAATATGATTAAAATGGAGTGAAAAGTTATGTGAGTCTGCCATTTCCCAAGCCCGTCAATGTTTAATTATGAAAGGGCTCAAGTCTAGCTGCTTTTGTGGTGATTTTCACTTCCATGGAGATCAAAATTTAAGAAAACACCTGAGTTGGTTCATTTAGAGACTTCAATAATACACTCACCCCCTGGAGTTTAGTTTTACAGCCACCACATCTTGGTACCTTGCCCGGCTTTTTGGTGTACAGGTATACCAACTTTCCCCCTTTGAAGGTGACAAAAACATCATTTTATTAGTTGAGGGAGATCACTGGATACTAAGTTTCAGTAAGTTCAAACTCATTTTTAAATTTTTGACTGCATGATTAGACATTTGAAACATTTTGTTTTTATGCTAAATGATAGCCTCACAGTGAAGTCCAGCTATTCAAGCCAAGTGCTGATGATTACCAATCCCATCCCTTGGTAAGCTTCTCTTAGTAACTATAACAAGCAAGAGTTTTGGGCATATAACTGGCTAAAATTTCTGAAACTATACTTCCACTCGAATATAAAGATTGTTAATGTCAAAGACGCACTCTTCAGTCTGTAAACTGCTAAGAGTGTACAAAATTACCCTTATTGTGCTACAGATTGTTAGAAAATCCGTATTAATTTATTATTCCTTTTACCTAAAAACCTGGCCCCAGTTGTTCAAAAGAGGGATAACTATCCATTGGATAAATCTCTATCCAGTGGACAATAAAATACTAGTAATAACCAAAGGTTAAAGAGTGCGCGCGACAACGATCAAATTTTGCTCCAACACTGTGTGCAGTGACTACGTGGGGTAGAAGTTTGAAATGCGCGTGATCAAATTGCATTCTGTGCAATTGCATTCTGTGCATTCCATTAATTCTTTGTGGAGGTTGAAACGAATGCTGGCTACATACATGCGATGCATGTGTAATAACAACATGGAGATTATGATTGCAATTATTATTGGTTTTCCAATATTTACCCACTGGATAGTGATCTATCCTGTGGATATCGCTATATAATGTCTGAATGACAAAGGCCAGGTGGGAAGAATTTTTAATTTCATTTTTTAAATGTGAAGTTCAGCTCAAAAAAAAAACACTAAGACTGTGCACAACAAAAAGGGTTGCCCAGACTCAAAATGCATATGGTTAGCACTTATGGTAAGATTTCCATATAACCCCCATTCATTTAAGCATGCATGCATGTTTCCACTCTACTCATATCGATTATTTGTGTGAAACAGTATGAAATTGCTACATGCTTATTACATGTATGGGATTTACATGGAAATCTTACCCCCATTTTAGCAGGTACAGTAAGTGGTTAGCGTAGAATTGTTGCATGCATGATTTTTAACTTCAAAATAAAACTTACCAGGTGTCTTTGAACTGTGCAAGGAAAAAAGAAAAAGAAAATTATTACAAGCTATTCAATTTCATTTCAATTTAACATTTTTAAATCCACAGAGCACATGTATATTTTGCAAAGCAACAAATTACTATACAACTCACATCCTTTTCCTGTTGGATTTAGTGTTGTAGGAGAGACGACGTCTGTAGGTCAGTCGCTGCGCCATCTGCAATAAAAATTGCAACAATGATTGGCCAAAACATTCTGCTATCCATTCCTAATTATCAAAACTGTTGCGATGTTAAAGTTTTAGAAGATTAATTCGGATTCTAAAATGTAACGAGAAATTCTCTTACTTTTAACTTGTTGGTGATTTTGGAAGAGAACGAGAACACGGCACGCGATGCATTTTGGGGATTTCGTTTTGCGCCTGCGATCATAAGTGTACCCAACACGTGCAGAGTAAAAACATGGCGGACAAACTTAGCAGAAATGTAACGATTTGAAATTCTCTAAACTATTCATTTGAAAAACAGTCGAACTAGCGTACGATTTGTTTCGATAAACTGAGTGCCGAAACTGTATTCCGCAACTGAATTGATGTGGAAAATTTGGTTACCTTGAAGCCAAATGGAAGGAAAAAGCCACCTTGTACAGAATGACCAAACCATCTTTTCTGGATCTCAGCATGAGAGAACACCTCAAAATTATCCTGATCAAGCTGTCTCGAATGAATCATGCACTGTGACTACAGAAGCTATAGATACAGTGGGAGTCAGTGAAATGCAAGCCTTCAGAAGTGACACAGTTTTAACGGGGGGGAAAGCGCACATATTTAGTTCAAAGTCTTCAAATTTTACACAACAGAATGTTAATAGACTTACTGGTCTGGCTGCGATTGCATACAGTTACAAAGAAGACGATGAAACATCTGCCGAAAGTTCTACAGAATTGGGTAATTTCAAAAAATCTTCAACTGGCGTTGAATGTTGGAAAGAAGAGTTAGATAATAAAACCGTTGTAGAAAATTCCACAAACACCATGCGTTGCACAGATGCTTCTATTAAGAACCTTGAAGACCACAAAGTAGTGGAAAACAATAATAATGTAAACGCATGTGAAAAAGTCATCGTTTGTGCCCCTAAAAATGATGCATCTTTGAAGAAACAGGAAAGTGAATTTAGTAGTGGAAGTATAATAGAAGTCACATCACAGATTAAAACACGTGAAAGGGAGAGCAATGAAATAGCACCAGAAAACCATGAAATTGCACATTCTGAACCTTTCAATATTAGTACAACAATGGCTGGCGATAGTTCTGAGAGTGTTCAAGAGACTGAAGTTGTTGGGCATCCGGTTGTGGAGTCTAACAATATTGGTAACAAAGTAAAAGAACTTGTTAGTACTGAAAACGTGGTGTCAGAGCTTGTCAATACTGGTAAATGTACCACAATGGCAGCTAATACTTCTGAGAGTGTTCACGAAACTGAAGTTGTTGGACATTCAGTTGTGGAGTCTAACAATATTGATAACATAGTAAAAGAGCTTGGTAGTACTGAAAATGTGATGACAGAGCTTGTCAATACTGGTACTGCAATGGCTGCTAATACTTCTGAGAGTGTCCAAGAGGATAATGGTGTTGAACATTCAGTCCGACAGCTTAACAATATTGGTAATGTGTTAGAAGAGCCTGTTGGTATTGGAAACATAGTGACAGAACCTGTCAATACTACAAGCACATACAGAGAGCCTGTGAAAGTTGGATATACTATCACAGATTGTGGTAACATTGTAAACAAAGTCGCAGAGCCTGTCCATATGGGGGATACAACAAATGAGCATCATGATGTTGTAGGCCTAGCCAACAAACCTGCAAATACTAAACATATTCTCCCAGAGCATCTTGACATTGGGGCTGAGTCCAATACTGAAAGTATGACAACAGTGCAAGTTCATATTGAGGATATAACCAAAGAGCCACTGAATACTGGGATCACAAGTGGAGGCCCTGTTAATGTTGAAAATGTGAAATTAGAGACAGATAATGCATTCTTGAACACAGCTTCATCAAAAGGAAGTGTAGATCAGGTCTATGCTATGGACAGTATTGACCATGAACTAGACAGAATCCATGATAAAGGAACTGGGGATCAAATAGAGGATATTACAGAGACTGACTCTTCCTCTAGTGACAGTTCTTCAGATTCTGATGATGAAAACTCATCAAGTGAAAGCTCCACAAGTTCTGAGTAAGTAAGAATTATTACAAATCAAACCAACAAATAAAAAACAACCAAAACAAATGCCCTTTATTTAGCACAGGGGTAAATTATGATTAATTTACATCTGCTACTGGAGACAGGACTGCAATTTTACTGCTGGCCAGAACCTCTTTAGAACCTCTAATTTGATAGGTTCTTGTTGGCCCGAAGCTCTATTGTTTCAGAGTTGGGTTTCATTGTTAGTTTTGTTTGGGTTAGGGCTATCTACTGTTTTCTAAACCAATCCTGTGAGCTGTTCTTAGAGCTTCTGGCCCACCCCAATTTTACGGGGTCATCCAAGCCACACAAGTGTCTTGCTGTTTGCAGTTTATTAAAGCAGTATCTTGATTTCTCCATTATTTTTAACCCTTTAAGCCCCAGTATCTGCATACAAATTCTCCAAACTGATCTCCATACATTTCCATAAAGAATTAGTTGAGAGAATTTGATAATAGATCAAAGCATTTTCTCTTTGGTGATCTTTTTATCAAATCTTATGACTTATCTCTTGACAGTGTATGGATATTGTTAGGAGAAAATTCATGTTGGTCACTATTGGTACTTAAAGGGTTAAGACCCTCAAGTATAGTATTGGGACGGTCCCAGGAATCAATTCAAACCCATGACCTGCTGCTATGCAATAAAGCTAGCCTACCAACTGAGCTTGTGTTGCTGCAATTGAATTCTGCTAATCCTTTCCTTTCCGGTTTGCATCAAAATCTATAAAATGAGAGCTAAAAAATGCATTTTGTGACCTGGGAGTAGTGGAATGATCCATTGTTGGTAAAGTGTGAAATTTTCATTGGATTTAAACTTTCTCAAGAGAAACTTATCATTTATAGTGAAGTTTTAAGTTGGCCCATTGCAGCTTAATCCTGCTTATGAGCAAACTATTGATCAACAAACTTTGATATTTTCCCAAGTGATGATCTTGAGGACATAAGAAGAGAGATAGAGAAAGAAGAAGAACAAGTCCTGAAAGGTCCTCCAAGAACCAAAAGTGAAGTATTAGCAAAGGTACAGTAGGCCTGGGTTTCATCTGTTAATTCTTCTTTGTTGCAGAAATATGACATTTCCTGGTGTAGACTAGAATCATATTTAGTCAACCTTTAGGAGTTAGACTACCTTTTTGTTCCTCTTTCTTTTTTTTGCTTCATTTCCCCATCTGTTGGTCCAATTTATATTGTGCAAAACTAAAGTGTTTGATTGTCTGCATAATAATTTTATTGTTTTAAAGTTATGAATATAATTTATGAAAATCATATATGTGAACTGCCGGATGAAGAATTATATAAAAGTAGATCATCTATAGAAGCAACTTATGCAGTTGCAAAATAGAGAGCCTGAAAAAAATATATTCCCATACAAGCCTGAATTTGTGTTTTTTTCAGGCTTTCTTTTCGCAACTGCATAAGTTGCGTCTATAACTGCGATGATCTACTTTGATATAATATTATTGTTTTCTTTTAACCCAACATTGAATGAGGGAGATAGGGGTGTACATATGTACAGCAGAAGTGAAAACTGTTTTTGGACAAACGATGCTGTTAACTATAGCTTTAACCAGGAGTAAAGTCATGATCATCTGTAGTGATAATAGCATGTAAAAAGATTGTAGATAGATGTTAGAAAAGTGAAGGAAGACTAGGTACAGATAGGATGAGTCTCTGCTTCCTAAATGTTTTGGTTTGCCATGAGGAGTGCATGTTTTTTTTTTCCTTAGCTTGTATTATGTGTTTTTTTTCCTGCCTGTTCCAGCTTTCTGTATTTCTTAAAGTGAATTAAATTTGTATGGGTAATAGCATGATTTGTAGTGATATTTGGCATAAATACCATAAGTGATATTTCTAAATTGTTATGTAATACGTAATTTCACGAGCCGTTAGGCGAGTGAAATTTGAGACAATTTTGAAATATCACGAGTGGTATTTATGCCAAATATCATGTACAAATCACGCTATTATTTGTTTATACCACTACCCGCATAAGGTTCGTAATTTTCACATGTAGGTATTTCAAATTAAGCTGAAATACCACTGCTCTAAGACAATCAAATTGAAATTTCTCATGTAGTGGTATAATTCATATAATAGTAGGTTCCCAGTACCCATTTATGGGTACTGGGGGAAACGAACTGAATTACGAAGCAAACTTTCTTGTGAATTTCAAAGGAATTAAGCAATGCTAGGGCTGGACTTGAGTCCAGAGCTACCTACACTAATATAATTTTTTTTTTTCAAAAGGACCTTCCAGAAATTCCTGAACTGGATATAACCATTGATGATGATGTTCAGCTTGTGGAGCTCGGTGTAATATTCAGTATAGTTGAATCAATGGGTAAGAATATCAGCTATGTAAGATTGCCAAATCACATTTCTATACCTGCTAGCTGCTGTCCTGAAAATTATTTCTTATTTGTAACTAAACTTCTGGTATAACTGTGTGCAAATGACCAGAAATGGCAACATCATTCTATTAAAGGATCGTTTGGCAATGATCACCTGATCAAGTTACTTTTTTATCTTTATCTCAGTTAATTAAGTTGGCGTAATAATAATATTATTAATAGGTGCAATAAATAACATCTACAGTAAAATACTTTTAAATAATATTATAAATACCCCATTTGCTGTTATAATAATGTAATGGTTTCTCGCCAAAAGGGCATAATTCACCTATCAATAATAACAATTTATGCCCTAGTTTTTGCTGGAAACCCTTCAATTATAATTATTCTTCTCAGTTGATGGTGATAACTGTTCCTGATCATCACTATGAACTTTCCTATTTAGGCAGGTCAAACCTTACAGTCACAACAGTTATCCACCTTTTCACGATATGTTTCATAAAAATAATGACAGTCAAGTAAAAATGCAAAAAGTGTTAATTTTTGTTGTTGTGTTATAGTGGTTGTAAAGGCATTACCCCAAACACCTGCTTTGGATTCAGACAGTATTCTCTTCATGGGAAACAGATCCTGTTTAGGCCTGGTAATGACTTCTAACTATTTATAGATAGCCATGAATTTATTAATTTTGTGTATCTGTGCTTGGAATATAAAATAATAATTTTTCATGTTGTTCCAAAATTTAAAGAAATCATCAAATATAATCCTGGGCCTTGGAATCCGCTCTTTAGGAATCTGGAATTCAAGTTCCCCTGAAAAAGTTCTGGAGTCCATTAATTGGAATCCAGAACCCACAGCATTTAATCCAGAATCCAAGACTGTCCTGGATTCCCTTATGGGGCAAAACAGGGCTGTCAAAAGGGGCTACTAGCCGGTCAAAACCGCTGGCTAGTTAGATGTCCTTAGCCAGCTGCTTTCATCTCCTTCTACCTCAACTGCTAACAAAACATTTATAAGCACCATTGAAAAAAAAATAATAAAGCATCCATTTCCCAGTCTTGAATGACATTGAACGCATATTTAAACAGGTTTAGATCTGTGAAATGTTTGAACCATGTGATGTCATGGAATGCCTGGGACATTTCAATGGCATTTTTCTCAGCCTTGCGTGTATTCAGCTGATGAAACAACATGGCACCCTTGGTGGAAAACACTTCTTGAAGATCCCTGGAAACGCCATTTCCGAGACTCTTAATTTTAAAGTGCCCTAGATGCCAACCATCAGCTGCAGGGCGCTGCTCTCAGAAAAAGTCATTGGAACCACTAAGGATCAATTTCATTTATTTAACAAGCTGTTATTTGCCTTAATTGCAGGTATTTGAGACTTTTGGACCGGTACAGACACCATTTTATTCTGTCAGATTTAACAGGGAATCAGATATATGCAGCAAAAATGTTCATGTTGGTGACAAGGTGTTCTATGCTCCTGATGTCATGGAGTATTCACACTATGTGTTTGTTGCACAACTGAAAAAGTAAGTTAGCATAGAAATCAGGTTTGTTATTAATAATAGTGTAAATTAATATTTTAAATCTTTATCTCAGGACATGGCTTAGTTTTCGTCATTTTGTCATATTGTTTTAGCATGTTGGGGTTAAGGGGTGGGAAGGTCAATGTATTAATTTTAAATTGTATGTATCTTCGGGCTGATTCCCCTGGCAGGTTCTTATTACAAGCTGCAACTTTTTTCCTGAAATTCTGACAGCTCAAAACTGAAATCAAACACACACTAAATGAAAATAGTATGTGCTGTCCAATGCAACCGACAAATTAAACTGCTCATGGTTTTTGTTCTTTTTATACATACACTGTTTGCAGGTAGCCATCACTATGACACCTGAAGGGGGATCATGAGTTTATCCCTATATTAAGATCTCTAGCTCTCCTTACAGGTCATAAACCCACCAAGCCCAGGAAAGGTCTATGTCCCCTACTTTTTTCCAACAGTTCTTAGGTTTTATCGTTCCACAAGAACCAGATAAGTGAAAGTACTGTAAGATGGGACCTACAGTTTTTCGTCCTTATCCAAGAAGACTAGAAAATCTAACCGTTTTGCAGATGTCATTACAAATGCAGCACTTTCTTCTCAGTTATTTAAAGTGCCTGACCCTGGTCCATCCAGGGTTGAACCTGCAACCTCCCGCTCAGCAGACCTCCACTCTCCCAACTGAGCTAACCAGATGGCAATCACTGAATTTGTTTTTCATAAATTGTCATTTTTCACTAGGTTGAAAGGCTCAGATGCTTCATGGGAACATGACGAAGAACCTCCTCCTGAGGTGAATGAAATAAATTACATTTTTAATTATAGTTGCATAAAATTTTTTTACAGAAAACTTGCTCGTCTTGAAATCAATACTATATTTTACTAACTGTTTTAACTTTTTTCTAAATCTTTTATTATAAGTTACTTAATATCAGTAGGCAAGCAACTGTATGAAAAAGCGTCAATGTTCTGAATGATTCCTTTGGAAGAAATTAAGCCAGTTAAAATTGAGCCTGTCATTGCTATTGGTTTATATTTAATTTTTATCTTTGTTGCCACTATTAGGCCGTAGAATATTCTGATGACGAGGAAGAATCAAAAGCTAGAGCAAGTAGGAGAAAAGAAAGGTACAAATATTATGTTTGAGTGTTGATAAGATGTCTTTGATAAAATTATAAGAGCACCATGTTGTAGCTAACTACATCCTCAAGTGCAGATCATTGAAAAATTTGAACACCTTCCATTGCCTCCAGCCCTAATAGGACGTAGTTCTAGGAGACTGTGAGTCATGCACTTTTTAGTATTTTCAACTCCTGAAAGTACAAATTCAAAGTCTTTTTCAAAAAGCTGACCTTTTTTGTGTAAACCTGCAGTGAAAACCAGTCTGATCATGCTAATATTATCGCTATAAATAATAATAATTATATGATAGGGCTAGTATTGAAAATGAAGAAATGATCGTCACAGTGAATGCAATTTATGCAATTGCGTAAAGAAGCCTGAAAAAAATTCAGGACTTCAATGGGGTTTGAACCCGTGACCTCGCGATTACCGGTGTGATGCTCTACCAACTGTGGGTTCATATGTTCCTGTGAAAGAAATGAGTGTTAATGATATATGAAATAAATCATGTATGAACTGTGGAAATGAAATGAAAA
>BOPM01000368.1:370250-378109 GCA_022179025.1 Porites australiensis | reverse complement strand
CATTTCCCCATCTGTTGGTCCAATTTATATTGTGCAAAACTAAAGTGTTTGATTGTCTGCTTAATAATATTACTGTGTTCAAGTTGTGAATATAATTTATGAAAATCATATGTGAACTGCGTGGTGAAGAATTATATAAAAGTAGATCATCGCAGTTATAGACACAACTTATGCAGTTGCAAATAGAGAGCGTGAAAAAAATATATTCCCGTACAAGCCTGAATTTGTGTTTTTTCAGGCTTTCTTTTTGCAACTGCATAAGTTGTGTCTATAACTGCAATGATGTACCTTCATATAATATTATTGTTTTGTTTTCACCCAATATTGAATTGGGGAGATAGGGGTGTACATATGTACAGCAGAAGTGAAAACTGTTTTTGGAAAAATGATGCTGTTAACTATAGCTTTAACCAGGAGTAAAGTCATGATCATCTGTAGTGATAATAGCATGTTAAAAGGTCATAGATAGATGTTAGAAAAGTGAAGGAAGACGAGGTACAGGTAGGATGAGTCTCTGCTTCCTAAATGTTTTGGTTTGCCATGCAGATTGCATGTTTTTTTTCCTGCCTGTTCCAGCTTTCTGTATTTCTTAAAGTGAATTAAATTTGTATGGGTAATAGCATGATTTGTAGTGATATTTGGCATAAATACCACAAGTGATATTTCTAAATTGTTATGTAATACGTAATTTCACGAGCCGTTAGGCGAGTGAAATTTGAGACAATTTTGAAATATCACGAGTGGTATTTATGCCAAATATCATGTACAAATCACGCTATTATTTGTTTATACCACTACCCGCATAAGGTTCATAATTTTCACATGTAGGTATTTCAAATTAAGCTGAAATACCACTGCTCTAAGACAATCAAGTTGAAATTTCTCATGTAGTGGTATAATTCACGTAATAGTAGGTTCCCAGTACCCATTTATACACCTCGGAGGGGGAAACAAACTGAATTACGAAGCAAACTTTGTCGTGAATTTCAAAGGAATTAAGCAATGCTAGGGCTGGACTTGAGTCCAGAGCTACCTACACTAATATTATTTTTTTTTCAAAAGGACCTTCCAGAAATTCCTGAACTGGATATAACCATTGATGATGATGTTCAGCTTGTGGAGCTTGGTGTAATATTCAGTATAGTTGAATCAATGGGTAAGAATATCAGCCATTTAAGATTGCCAAATCACATTTCTATTCCTGATAGCTGCTGCCCTGAAAATTATTTCTTATTTGTAACTAAACTGCTGGTATAACTGTGTGCAAATAAATGACCAGAAATGGCAACATCAGTCTATTAAAGGACCGTTTGGCAATGATCACCTAATCAAGTTACTTTTTCATCTTCATTTCAGTGAATTATTAAGTTGTTATAATAATTATTAAGAGGAGCAATAAAATTAATAACATCTACAGTAAAATACTTTTAAATTATATTAATACCCCATTTATTGTTATAATAATTTAAGGGTTTCCGGTAAAAAGGGTGTAATTCACCTAATGTATCAATATTAAGCAAATTACACCCTAATTTTTGCTGGAAACCCTTCAATTATTATTCTTCTTCTCAGTTGATGATCATAACTGTTCTTGATCATCACCATGAACTTTCCTATTTAAGCAGGTCAAACCTTACAGTCACAACAATAATTATCCACCTTTTCATGGTATGGTTCATAAAAATAAAGATAGTCACTAGCAGCAAAAAGTGTTAATTTTTGTTGTTGTTGTGTTATAGTGGTTGTGAAGGCATTACCCCAAACACCTGCTTTGGATTCCGACAGTATTCTCTTCATAGGAAACAGATCCTGTTTAGGCCTGGTAAGGACTTCTAACTATTTATAGATAGCCATGAATTTATTAATTTTGTATAATTATTTGCACTTGGAATATATAACAGTGATTATTGAATTATCAAAATAATAATAATTTTTTATGTTGTTCCAAACTTTAAAGAAATCATCAAATATAAAAGTTTATAATGTAGGGATAGTGGTTTAATACAGGATAGGCCAGTTACTGGTGGGCTCTTGCTGCCTTATATCGGGTTTCCCCAGGTAAGGGAGTCTGGATTCTGGAATCTGGGAAATTTTGGCCTGTGGAATCCAGAATCTTGGAAATTTTTGCTTATGAAATTCGGAATCCTGGGCCTTGGAATCCGAAATACAACTGTAGGAATCTGGAATCCCACAAAAATTTAAAATCTGGAATCCAAGTTCCCCTAGAAAAGATGTGGAGTCCATTACCCACTGTCTTGGATTCCCTTACATGGCGCGAAACAGGGCTGTCAAAAAGGGCTGCTATCCAATCAAAACCGCCAGCTTAAAGTTAGCCATCCTTTAAGCCAGCTGCTTTCATCTCCTTCTACCTCAACTGCAAACAAAAAATAGGCACCAATGAAAAAAATTGTAAAGCATCCATTTCCCAGTCTTGAATGACATTGCATATTTAAACAGGTTTAGATCTGTGAAATGTTTGAACCATGTGATGTCATGGAATGGCTGGGACATTTCAACAGCATTGTTCCCAGTCTTGCATGCATTCTGATGAAACAACATGGCACGCATGGTGGAAATACCTCTTGAAAATCCCTGGAAATCCCATTTCGGAGACTCTAAATTTCAAGGTGCCCTAGATGCCGACCATCGGCTGCGGGCACTTCTCACAGAAAAGTCATTAGACCACTAAGGATCCATTTCTTTTATTTAAAAAGCGGTTATTTTACCTTAATTGCAGGTATTTGAGACTTTTGGACCGGTACAGACACCATTTTATTCTGTCAGATTTAACAGGGAATCAGATATACATAGCAAAAGTGTCCATGTTGGTGACAAGGTGTTCTATGCTCCTGATGTCATGGAGTATTCACACTATGTGTTCGTTGCACAACTGAAAAAGTAAGCATGGAAATCAGATTTGTTAGAATAGTGTAAATTAGTATTTCAAATCTCTATCTCAGCACATGGCTTAGTTTTCGTCATTTTGTCACATTGTTTTAGCATTTTGGGGTTAAGGGGTGGGGAGGTCAGAGTATTAATTTTTAATAATGCATGTATCCTTTGGGTGATTCCGCTTGCAGGTGGTTATTACAAGCTGCAACGCAACTTTTTTGCTGAAACTCTGACAGCTCAAAACTGAAATCAAACACACACTAAATGAAAATAGTATGTGCTGTCCAATGCAACTGAGAAATTAAACTGCTCATAGTTTTTGTTCTTTTTATACATACACTGTTTACAGGTAGCCATGATTAGGATACCTGAAGGAGGAACATGAGGTTATCCCTAAATTAAGATCTCTAGCTCTCCTTACAGGTCATTAACCCACCAAGCCCAGGAAAGGTTGGCCACAGCAACGTGGTCTATGTCCCCTACTCTTTTCAAACAGTGGTGTGGGTTCTTAGCTTTTACGTTCCACAAGAACCAGATGAGTGAAAATCCTGTAAGATGCAACCTACAGTTTTTGTCCTTATCAAAGAAGACTAGAAAAACTAACCATTTGCAGATGTCATTACAAATGCAGCACTTTCTTCTCAATTATTTAAAGACCCTGACCCTGGTATGGCCGCGGTTTGAACCTGCAACCTCCCGCTCAGCAGACCAGCTAACCAGGCGGCAATCATTGTATTTGTTTGTCATTTTTTGTCATTTTTCGCTAGGTTGAAAGGCTCGGATGCTTCATGGGAACATGACGAAGAACCCCCTCCTGAGGTGAATGAAATATATTACATTTTTAATTATAGTTGCATAAAAATTTTTTACAGAAAATTTGCTTGTCTTGAAATCAATATTTTATTTTGCTAAATGTTTTAAACTTTTTTCTAAATCTTTTTTTATATGTTACTTAAGATCAGTAGGGACAGCAACTGTATGAAAAAGCGTCAATGTTCTGCATGATTCCTTTGGAAGAAATTTAGCCTGCTAAAATTGAGCCTGTCATTGTTATTATTTTATATTTTATCTTTGTTGCCACTATTAGGCCGTAGAATATTCTGATGACGAGGAAGAATCAAAAGCTAGAGCAAGTAGGAGAAAAGAAAGGTACAAATATTATGTTTGAGTGTTGATAAGATGTCTTTGATAAAAATTATAAAGAGCACCATGTTGTAGCTACCTACATCCCCAAGTGCAGATCATTGAAAAATTTGAACACCTTCCATTGACTCCAGCCCTAATAGGACATAGTTCTAGGGGACTGTGAGTCATGCACTCCCTAGTATTTTCAACTCCTGAAAGTACAAATTCAATGTCTTTTTCAAAAAGCTGACCTTTTTTGTGTAAACCTGCAGTGGAAACCAGTTTGGTCATGCTAATATTATCATAATAAAAATTATAAGTAGTAATAATAATAATAGGGCTTATAGTATTGCACACATTAAAATTTTGCATGTAAGATTATGTGCACGATTTGGCCTTCAAGTCCATTATTTCATTTCATTTCTGATGCACTGTTGAAAACATTTCTGTGTAGGATGGCCAAAAGTGGTTCTATTAAAACAGATGAAACTACTCGGACAACAGGAGAAAGTGGGTCCCATTTTCATCAGGGATTTAAAAGAGGTCTGTGCATTGTCTATAAAATAGTGTAATTTGAAAAAAGAAGAACCACAGGTGAAACTCAATTTCACCTGTAACCTGTTTGCTCCTAAAAGTTCTCCAAATTATGATTCACCGAAAACGGAAAATTAAAAGAAACAAAGTTGTAATTTAGTACCATCTACGAGTGGAACCGACTATAGCTCTCATCTGGTGACAAAAATGTCCTGCAGACTCAATTTGAATTTTGTAGAACTAGCTGTGTATAAGGTAATTATTGTAAGAAAAGCACTCCCTTGCATTGCTTATGTATGGAGCCTCACAAGAGGTTATGAATTGAACAATGAACTTAACTTAAATGCAAAGTAGCTACCACAGAGAATCCAATATATAAAATCATTCTAAAATCAAGTTTTTGAAATAAGTTTCTGCCATCATAATGTTTCAGATAACAGAAAGAGAACTTGGCAAAACCACGCAAAAGGAAAGACAGTCACTCAGAACCAAAATCAAGGGATGCCTCCTAGCAAATCAGTGCCCATGCCACACCCAGCATACAGAGGTCCTACACCCTGGAGTGGGAGTGCATCACCTTTGCAAGCATCAGAGAGACCCTACATGGGTCCTCCCCCTCATGAAGCTTTGCACTTTCAGGGTCTTTCAGAGGGACCTCCTAGGGGGCTACTTCCAGTGATGCTTCCTCCAATAGGGCCACCTTCTTCAGTCCCTATGGGACACATTCCTCTAACAGAGCCAGGCCCCATGATAAATGTACCCAGACCAC
Source organism: Porites australiensis (assembly GCA_022179025.1). Taxonomy (NCBI): domain Eukaryota; kingdom Metazoa; phylum Cnidaria; class Anthozoa; order Scleractinia; family Poritidae; genus Porites; species Porites australiensis. The sequence continues at coordinate 372,789 of BOPM01000368.1, read as the reverse complement.
CATTTGGGCCACCAAGGCCCTTTGGTGGTGGACCAGGTGTCCAGAATCCTTGGCCAGGAAGTCCATCTCCTGGTTTTTCCCACAGGTACCCTATTCCTGCACCTCAACATTTTCAGAATCCCAGGGGAAATATTCAAAGTTTTCCAGGAAGGGAATTCATGGCTTTTGGTGTGCCACCTCCTCCTCCTCCTCCAACACCCCCACCTATGTAAACAGATAGAGACCATAAGTCTGGGGTAGTAAAAACAGGTAAACAACCTGTTACCATGGGAAACCAGCTTGGTGTCCAGCTAAGAAAGTGGTGAAAGTATGGTCTTTGATATAAATTAAAAGTATGCGAAGGGACCTCTAACTATACCTGAAGGCAATAAAGTTATGGTGTACCTTCAAGGTCTCTAATTATTACTGTAAAACCCCAGTTGTTAAAGATGGCCAAGGTTAGGATGAGACTTTTTGATTCTGAACAAGACCTCACAGTGTAATCCTTGACATGAAACCCCATCAAACTGGTGCTTTTTCATGATGCAATTTGTTTTGTTTTGTTGTTTTTTGTTTTTTATGAATCAGACAAAATGAAGTTGACAATTTTCTCGGACAGTTTGTGATTTGGCATTATAAAATTTGGCAAAAACAGTTTATTTGATTTCAAAGTTTAGAATTGCAACATGCATGATGATTAGAATTACCAGTAATTAAAAAAATGTTGGAAAACAGGGTTTGAGAACAGGCTAGGGCTTTCAATGAGTGTTATAACCTTTTTTATTATTATTATTTTTTCACCCGCATTTTCTGTGTCAGATTAAGTAAGCAACAAAAAATTAATAGGCCATTTTCACGATGAAGTCAGATAACCACAACTACCAAAATCCATTACTTTTTTGTTCTTTTTTCAATTTATTCTCCCCAACATTTGTAAAACAACAGCCCTGATTTGCATGTACACACAGCAAAGTAGAAGATTGTGGTAGTTGTAGTCAAATAATGTCATCATGGAAATTTTCTATTTTTAAAACTTTCCAGTACCAGCTGCAATTGTTAAGGACTTTTTAAGTCTTTGATGTTATCATAATAATATTATTATAATATTATATGAAATTAGATGTCTTTAAAGGTACATATGAACCCTGTAAGAAGTTTTTTTTGGGTAAATGGCACTCAAGTACAATAAAGGAAACCTTGATAAAGAACAACCATGGCTTTGGTCTTGCATATCCTGTAGTTTTGTTTTATCAATGCATCTAAAACCAGTTAGCTGCAAAACTCCCCCATTAAGGAATATCATTCCATCAACTTTGCACTTTAATAATCTTTCTTGTATTTTACCAACCTAATTCACTTTTTTACACAGAGTAAAACAAAGGAAAGACTCTCATCTCCTTTGATGGTTCATTAAATCCAAGCGAACATTGTGTTCGTACAGGTACATCAACATGTAAGCTGCAATATGATTCACCCATGGATGTAATGCCACGTTATTGTATGCTGCAGAGCAGTCCTTTTCAGTTCTCAAGCTTATTCCATGCTCAATGATTTTGTCCTTTGAGTCCTTTTGTCCTTCAAAGTATGACTTTTGCCTTGTAACCATGGAACTCTACACGTTCACCAACACAATGATCAACTTTTCTTTCCTCTTGCAAATTATATATGGGGCTATAACGTCAAACCAAAGCCAACTCATTATTCAGTGTGATGGATGTTATAGACTGTAAGCACTGTTCGCAGCAAAAAATTTAAACAGAATCTATGCCCAGTTGGGCGTGGAAAGAGAATGTCCTCTGCTGTTCCAAAGCTTTTCCCCAAAATGATATGCAGTGGCAAGACCACCACCCAAAGCTCCAGCTATAGCAATGGGTCTCACGCCTGCTGTCGATTTAAAGAGCATGCCCGTCAAGGTTGCAGCACCAATAGAGTTGAATTCATCTTCCTCTCCTCCACGTAACTTTCCAATCAATGTGTCTAGACTGCAGTACATGAGTGCTGTTCATAACAAAGAAAAAAAAATTCAATTCTTTTTAGTTACTATTCAATTATAACTTTTCATTAATATATTTATATTAAATTCTTTGCCTACGTAAACGTTAGCCAGTTTTTTCCTACACATGCTTTGTGATAATAACATACTTTAAGGACCCATTTAATTGCCCCTGGAAACTGATGCCAAAAATATTTTTTTAGCTAGTCAGGTGGTTTTTCACTCAGTATAACCAGGCTGGCTGTTTTTCCTGATCCAAAATAATTACAACTTTTGAAGTTCATGTAACTTTTTACTGAGCATGTACAAGGCTACATTAATTTTTATCGGGAATACACTGACATTTCTACAAAACCCCCAAGGATCATGAATTCATTTTGCAGGAAGTAACAGTGGACAGTGAAACAAGATTTCCATTGGAATTTTCTGATGAATGACTTGTTATATAACAGTATATATTTTTGCACTTTCCTGTGGCTTACTTGCCTAACTCATGCTAATTTGGGCATGATTTGAAAGATCTCATTCCCTGCAGAAGTTTCTCATAAAAGTGGTCTATCATGTCAA
>BOPM01000368.1:362750-365250 GCA_022179025.1 Porites australiensis | reverse complement strand
GATGCCATTGATTGCCTCAAAGGGCTAGACCCAAGCCACACAGATTGGCATGCAAAAGTTACTCTTTATGAAGTGAGTTGGTAGATTTCAGGCCCACATGAACTTCATACATATACAAACACTGCAAGTGATTGAAGGTTAAGTGAACACTTTTTAATTATTGCTATTTTTGGGTAGGTGGACAAGAAAATTTTTTTCAGTAACGATTCTTCGGGTGAAGTGGGGAGCATGTGTGCTTCAATGAACAGGACAGGAAAAACAAACGCCAAGAAGGGACCTAAAGTGGACTTTAATGCCTACAAGGACTTCCACGACCGAGAAATTGAAGCCCACATTATTGCCTCGTTTATGGAATTTGCTGGAATGAAATCTGTACAAGGTGATGATACATGTATTTTGAGCAGTAATTGAGCAGTAATTATTATTATTTGTCCTCAACCATTTGTGTTGAACGGGTTTGGAATATTAAGAAAACTTAAACTGTGTGCTCAAATTTTGTCTTTTTAAACTTGTACCTTGGACTAGATAAAAATAATTAAGAAAAACATTTTACTTATTCTGAATTCAGAAAAGCTATAGCTTAAAGGTGTTCTTGGATAAATATTATGAAAAATATGTGCAAATTACAAATTTAAAATTTAATTGCAGATAAGCCGACAAAGTGTACAGTTCCACAATCCTGGCAGTCCAAAGAAGACAAAAAGGCATGGCTTTTTAATCAGATCGAAAAGTACCTGGAGCAGTTTGTGTTTGATGCAAGCACTCTCCCTGACATTACAGAACAAGTTCAACGTCTGGAGAAGAATGAGAAGGATGGATACCAATGCCGAGCACCAGGATGTGAGCGCAAGTACGTCTTCCACTCAGGTAGAGTCAGGTACGTTAATGCATAACATGATTTGACATTAATGCACTGTTTTTTGCAACAGCTAGTAACTAAACATCACAGTGTTTAGCTTTCCCTCATGTTACATTGATCACAACACTCTTCTTTTTAATGTGTAGGAGTAACACGTAGGACCATTTGACTTTTTCATTTGATGGTAATCACTCAAACAAAACATAATTGTGTTTCATCAAAATAAGATAACTGAGTAATTTTTCAATAGGCATGAGATTGAGGCCCATCCTGAACTTGCCATTCAAGACAATGATCCTTCGGCACCACTAGACTCAGAAGGTTATTACAGATGCAGAGGAAGCTGTGGTCTGGTGTACAAAACTAAAGCCACAAGAAACAGGTAAGTAATTATTACTTAGTGTGATATAAGGTCTGCAAAAGACAAAACAAAGGCTCCTATAATGTTTAAATGTTGCCATTTCTGGAACTATAATTTTACTAAAAACGTAAGCTTCTCTTAAGTGACCAAATACAACACCTCAGTTGTTTTTAGTACATAAATGAAATGATAAGTTCACCTGCTAACACTCAGAATTTCACCAATTAACAATTACTGTTTGGTTGTTGACATAAAAAGCATTACCATCCCTACTTTCATATGTAGTGAGGATATATACTTCATGGTCCAATATGTTTGTTTTGCATGGGGATAAGTTCACCCACTAACAATAATGTTACGAATTACTTTTTTCTGGGGTAGACATGAGAAGCAATCCCATCCTGACTTGCAAGCTACATACACTAGCAGCCCTGAGACTGGCCATGTTATAAATTCTGCAGAAGAGAAAAAGGAAGACCATGTCTTCAACTATCACAAAGCCAAGCTGACATATGGACTCTTGTTGTCCGATTTTGGGGATGCCATTAGAGAAGGGGATGGACAAAGACTGCTTTCACTATACAAATTGGCCTTGTTGATTTTTTCTTGTTATGGTCATACAAAGTATGCATATGTGACTCTGCTTTTGTTGGTGCGTGTTCATGCCATACTAAATCAATCTGAAGCATTTAGCCTTATGTCCAACCGCTTTTGTAACACTTCAGGAAGAATAGGTAGGAATATTCCCCTTGATTTACGGTTAGAGCATCTAAACAATTTGCTGAAAGCCTGCTTGAAAGCTCTTGGGGCAAATGTCAATGAAGAAAGTGCTCAGAGGATAGCAGCTGCATTAAACGGAATCGAAATGATCCTTAACTCTGTTGACAAAGATTGTAGATGTACAGTGCCATCCAAAGTTCGCGGTGGGAAAGGTCATGAAGAGTCAGTGTTGCAGATTGTGTCTGATCTCAACAGTATCAATGCTTTTTGCAAGTGCCCTCAACGGGATGGTTATTCTGGCTTTGCCAAGTTCAATTCTAACATAATTTCTCAGTTGGATTATGCACAATTCTATCATTGGGTAAGGGATAAGTTGAAAATATGGAAGGAAATCTATAGTCAAGGGCAGTAAACCTTATCTTAGAAATTGCCTGTTAAATCAGCGAGCACATTCATGCAAATTCCTTTATAAGCCAAAAGTCCCTTTGTTAAGAAATCCTGAATCAGCACAAATGTGTTATCCGATTATGAGAAACATTAGAATGGTAGGAATATCCCTA
>BOPM01000368.1:352750-357750 GCA_022179025.1 Porites australiensis | reverse complement strand
TTGTTTTCCAGAGCTATTTTAGAAAAGGTTAGCTCTTTTTAAGCCGGAGTAATTAGCCAAAGGCCAGCTCTAAGCGACAACCCTACCGGAGCATGATGTAATCAATACAATGTCTCAGGCTTGGTATTCCCATCGTTGTAAATGAGTTTTACAGTACATATAATTTAGAATTCGCTTGTGAAACAAACAAGCAAACTCAAGTTTAGCGATAAAATGACCTTATTTAACAGACATGCTGCTACTCACATCGTACATTCGCAATATATTTTTCAAAGTTACTTATGTCATAGTCAAGATCTTAGAGAACATCGGACCAAGCACCTTACCTGAATACGCCATACTCGGGTCTTGCATTGAATAATCATCTTCCCTATTTCCCAAATTCATTTTGAGAAAAGTATTTAAACAATGATGAGAAATCAATAGAAAAAGAAAGATTTACAGGAATATATTTCATCTACGCAACCTCGTGCAGAATGCATCACTGCGCGTGCGTGTAGCATATTACGCAATAAAGAGTGATCATTGCTGGGACCTGGGCTCTAACCAGCGAGGAATTGGCGGGGGAGGGGCGGGGGTGATCGGGTTTTTATCCGGCTCGAACATCTCTAGCACTTGGGATCAGGCGAATTTTCGAACGATAAAAAGGGGGGAAAAGAACGTAAGAGGAACATATCCCAATAAACCTCCTATAGCTCTTCTATGGTCTTGTATGTTTTGTTTTCCCAATGAGTGTCAGAAAAATTTGACCATTGTCTTTTCATATAAAATTATGTGTATGTTGCAGTTTATCTCAGGTAATTTTTTGTTTTTCTTTTGTTTTTGGGTGTGGTGATTTATGCTAATGAAGTTGAAACAAACGAAACATTAAAATTACCTGAGATAAAAAATTAACTACATGTACATTTAAGCCTGCGTGGCAGGTGAAAAGAGGGGAGGGGGTGGGAGGAGGGAGAAGAGCCTGCTGTACATGTGCAGGCTATGTTTACATATGTGCGGGATAAGACAAAATTTGAAAACAAAAGTTCACTATAGTGTTCAGTCATTTGACCCGCATTGAAAAACAACAACAACAACAACAACAGCGAAAGTTAATTTTTGCCAATTGTTGCTTCTGCACAGTATGCCAACAACTCTTCCAGATTATCACGGAGACCAGGATCTCCCAGATATTGCACTGCCACTGAGTCAGTAAATCTCCTGGATGAAATGGAATCTTGGGCATTTCTGTTCTGTAGTTTGAAATTAAGCCCATTGTTCCTCAAAGCTCAATATTTCTTTTTGATCATAGTACAGTGTCTGCAGCATTTTTGCACGTACATTTTCATCATAGACAAAACTATTATAACAGAGACAACAAAAAATGAATTGAAGCATTTGTTTACTCCTGGGGACATTTTGCGGACTATATTGACATGACTGAATATATATTAACTGGTTTTATGAAAAAGATGCAATGTAATGCGTTAAATATTAAAACAGTCACAAAACAAGTTTGGTTTTACTTTATTTGGGGATTTATATGGCCAGGATACGTGGGCACTATCACGAATCTTCAGATAGTTTTAAATACCCAAAACATTCCTACTTAAATCAAGCTGCCCATAAAAAAATAGCCTGCGAAGGGGGAGAGAAGTGGCGACAGGAAATACATCTGCTGTTCGCAGGCTAATAAAAAAAATACTAGCCAAAATTTTCCTACCCAAAAAAATCCTGAAATTGAAAATTTCAAGCCCAAATAATCCTTCGCTCATCCCTGTCATTTGAAATCCAGAATACCCACCTGTGTGTGGACACTGGAGGTTTTAACACTAATTATTCCAACTGAAAGGTATCGGCAACCAGAAAACAAATTTCTTGACTTTTCCCTAAATTTTCAACGACGATTTTCAGAACATTCTGTAAAAACCTTCCCTGACCTTGAAAAGTAGCTTTTTCCTTTCTTAGCCAAGACCATAAAAACCCTGACATACATGTATAATACTCATTACAATATTGGAACCTGATTTCTTTCAACCTTATCATATAGCTATTTCTGCAGACTTACATGTACAGGTACATGGGCATCCACTGATTTCTGTTTCTCTTTAGAATCCCACCTTGATTTAATAGTCTTCTTCTCAAATGTCGGTTCAGAGGAGATCATTGTAATCTTTAGCTATGTAATAGAGTAAATTTTTGCTGTTGTTATTGTATGCATTTAAATGCAATATAAGAGCTATAAACAACTAAGAGCGTCCTTAGTGTTAGTGGTTCATGGTTGGTTGGTATGTGCATGCACGATACATCACTTCCTTCTTCATGCATGTGATCCAATGGTGTGTACAGTTTCCTTCATGATGTGTTCTTTCTGCCACAATGGGTGCATTCCATTGGGATCAGGATTAGTGATCTGAGATCACTTAGATCATGCAGATCAAAGGAACCTATGAATCCTTTCCCAGAGTGGATTTGTCTGATCCTATGATGAGGTCCTGTTAGGGCACCATGACCTGAGTGATCTAAGATCACTGATCCTGATCCAGGTCATCTCAATGGAACACACTCAAGGTTTCTTTTCTCCTCTCCCTTTCGCTATTTCAATACTGATATTCTTTTCAGTGTGACGGGCGCCTGTTTTTATTTCCTTTTAGTGGCTTCTCATGCTGAGGTTGCACATTTGTGCCAGACCCATGGGAGCGCTATTCAATCCACAGGCTGACTGCCAAAAGTGGAAGCCCCTGCCACACTCGAGACACCCAACCTCTATCTAGGAAATGCAGTCGTTAAATCAAGGTTGAAATCACCAGCCACTAGATCAACATTGTTGCAGTTACACTCACAGGCATTCTTTTGGTCTGTCAGGATGAATACCAGAACCACATCAGTGGATCGCATGATGACAGTATTTCTTGACTTGTTACCATGTACTATAAACTTGAGCTTCAAAAGTAAAAATCTTTTTAATCATGTCCACCTCACCATCAGTTCAATTGGACTTCAGTTGTTCTGTGTGACATTGAATGAATTGTTATCCATAATTTCCCATACTTTTTCTTGCAAAATAGGAACAATTTCTGCCGACACAAACAGGTGGGTCTCATCCAAATCCTCAATCACAAACTTTCTGCCCAAAGTTATTTTCTCATCGAGGTGAAGAAGAAATTGCTTTACTGCAGGATCGCTATAAGGGAAAAGATATTAAAATATGTAAATTTGTGGTGTTACCAGGCTAAGAGAACATTAATACAAAGACAAACCAAAGACCGTGGTATCACAAAATGCTTATTAGCAATGAAGTACATGTAAATGGTGCTTACTTAAGAAATAGGGCCAGAAGTGCTAAAAGTACAGAAAGGACACTCATCATTCAGTTTCCTGTTTAAGACAGCCTGCAGCTCTTTATGCTGGAAAATATGCTTTACTGCCACAGACAAAATTTGTTTTGCTTTATTTCTTGAGTCTGCAGCACTTGCAACAAATGGAAGTCTTCCTAAATTGCACTTTGACAACCACTGCAATGACATCACACTCACACTCCAATCACACATAAGCCCACAGGGAAACCACCCTCTGTTAAAGGGGCCGTTGTTGATTGAAATCCGTTTAAAATCTGCATTTTGGAGAAAATTACAGCCACTGTTTGTTCATCTGTATTTCAAAAGATTGATGCTCGGATTTCAATCAACAACAGCCCCACTAACAGAGGGTGGTCTTCCTGTGACAAGCCACTTTCTTGTTTGACCTTGGTTCAGTTTTCACAGAGCAGCACCTCGACTGACATTACACACAACAAACGAAACCCACACCACAAATAAACACAGTGTCATGGTTTTTCACTGGAACATGTCAAAAGATAAAAAAAGGGAAAAATAAAAGGGAAAGGGTCTATTCTCATAATCAAAAGTTCTACCAGGTGGAGAGGTGCATGTGTGTGTGTAGGGGGGTGGCGGGGGAAGGGGGTTGTGGGGCTGAGGAGGTGATGGTGAGCAGTACTTGCAACCTATCAGCCACTTTTTTCAACGTTTTATAAACCAAAACGCGGGGATAACCTAACATATTAAATTTGGCCAAAGAAGAGACAGAGAAAAGCGTTGTTAGTCAATGTAAAAGAAGAGGTAAACGAGTTAGAAATTACGGAAAGAGCTGGAATCTTAAAATTAAGGAGAGTCTTTATAATAGTAAATTGGTTTCCAGAGTTGTACAAAGAAAAAACTTACCATTCAACCAAAACTCCTTTCGTCACATTTACCATCGTAAAATTCCACGTGCTTACTACCGCAGTTTCACTAACAAACAAATGTAGTAAAAGAGAGAAAATGTACACCCGATCCGAACAGAGCTTGGTAGACAGCTTGGTAACCGCCTGGGAGAACCGAGAAGTGTTCAGGGGAGTGGAACGGGGTAACTCTTGCGTGGGAGAAGCGAGGGACGCGCGGTCCATAATAAATCAGAAATAAAAGTCAGAAAAAGACAAGAAAACAAACAAACAAACAAAAGAAAAAATTGGGGAGGGGGCCATGGAATATTTTGCTCAAGGGCTAGATAGCTATTTCTTGATTTATACTACTACATGAGAAATTTCTGCAATTTGATTGGCTTAGAGGAATGGTATTTCAGCTTAATTTGAAATACCTACATGTGAAAATTACAACCTTTTGTGGGTAGTAGTATAAACAAATAATAGCATGATTTGTACGTGATATTTGGCATGAATACCACTCGTGATATTTCAAAATTGTCTCAAATTTCACTCGCCTAACAGCTCATGAAATTACGTATAACAATTTTGAAATATCACTCATGGTATTATTAATATAACTACTAATCATGCTATTACCTATACAACTGTCTACATATTATGAAATAACACTATTCATTTTTTTCTTTTTTACAGCACTGGCCAAGCTATAAACAGTCTGCGTGCAGGAGCCCCTCCTGCAATTTATGCAAATATTTCAGAATATCATGTTAATTGATACCAGGCAAAAAAAAAAACGTTGTGGACTTTTATTGCTTGA
>BOPM01000368.1:331982-344338 GCA_022179025.1 Porites australiensis | reverse complement strand
ACAAGTTTTATACTATATGAGAAATTTCTGCAATTTGATTGGCTCAGAGCAGTGGTATTTCAGCTTAATTTGAAATACCTACATGTGAAAATTACAAAACTTTTGCGGGTTGTAGTTTAAACAAATAATAAGCATGATTTGTACATGATATTTGGCATAAATACCACTCATGATATTTCAAAACTGTCTCAAATTTCACTCGCCTAACAGCTCGTGAAATTACGTATGACAATTTTGAAATATCATTCTTGGTATTTATGCCAAATGTCACTACAAATCATGCTATCAGGCCTATACTAATTTTAATTTACATGTGAAACTACTGGTTCCAGACTCTAAGTGAATGGTTACCCTAAATATTGTAACTACCGTCTATTCATGTTGTTTGATCAGTCGTCCTTACAGTTGTCTTTTTGACAACAGTTTATGCTTTAATCTGTGAATTACACTTGTAAAAATTTTAGCAAATTGACCATTTGTGTGTTCTTTCTGACCATGTGGGTCTGTTGTTTGATACCATTTACATAAAACAAGGACTTGTACCCAGTTCCCCCATCACATTGACTGAAGTACTAACCCATTTGCCCCTGAACCCAACGTCCCATGTACCGCTTGTGACGTCATAAATTTTAACTTTGTAATACTTGTGCAGGGGAAATAACCTTTCAAGCAGGTGAAAAACGCAAAAAAAACATGAAAAGTTGACCCGCAAATTCTAATTAAGATCTTGCTCCACTATCCACCTGCAACGGACCTTCCATCCAATCCTATGATCCTAGGAGCTTTCCCAGAAACTTTTCTTTTTGTCGATCCTCCTAAGTTTTTCCTTTCAAAGTGTTACTTTTTTTCGAACTTTCACTTCGAAAGGGTTCTTCGTTTCGTAATAGCTTGAATTTCTAACCTTTTGGGTGACACGGCAATTTGACATGGCGGCCAAGACAGTTGTCGTGTAGTATAAAAGTCATAAAAAGGTGACTTATTTTGGGGTATTTTTTTTCACCTGAATAGTTTTTGTAATAGGAAAAGTACTAGTTTCATGTTAATGATTTCCGCGAAGGATGAATTCATAGGTAACAGATTTTTCTGTTTCTGTCCGCCATGTTGGTGCCCCTCAGAGGGGCACCAATCTGGCGTCTCGATACGAAGCTATATAAATTTAGGTAATACAGTTTCACCGACCCGACTCTTGACGAAGGTCTTGGTGCATTTACCTTCTTTCATTTCCCTTCTGGACTCTTTATACTGAAGTTATGCGATACCCCCCACGTCCGACTTAATTTGTCATAGTACAACGGAACCTCGTTAATGCTGTCACCGTAGGGCCATAAAATAAAGTCCTAGTCGTGTTAATGAGGTAAGTGGTCATACAGGCAAAAGGTTCTTCAAAAAGATGAATCATATTTTAACGTCTTGATCACATCTAAATTAAACGCAGTCAGGGAGCGCCCTGGGGATCGACGAGGTTGGTAACACTCTAAACCGGATTTTTTTTGATAAATGCCAAGTATGGGTTGATCATCATCAGTCATCATAAGCTATCATTGTATTGAAGATTGTTGGTAAGGCTGGCAAGGTCATATAAGCGATGCCTTACCTCATGATAATGTCTGTTTCTTTCAAGAGAGAATGAGCTAGATAATTCTCTCTCGTTTCTTTTTGATATTTCGGTTGAAACGTTGTCAATGTGTTGTTTCCATGTCCTGATCGTCAAAGTACCAATATGAATTATTTTGTACACTTTATAACATTATAACTCGCTCGATTTGGTGTTTATTTTGTCTGATTGTCTTTTTGTTACCAGTCAAGTTCTGTTTCCGGTTTTAAATTTCATAAATTGTGACTTTTTAATTTCAAGAGATAGCTTATTCTCCGAGACCTATATAAGAAGAGCTAGAGACTCAGGTAGTTTCCAGTCCGCTGGTATCACTGTCCTGTTTTAGAGAACGGGCGGGAGAATGGTAGAGAGAACGGGGAGCGACAGTGATCAGACTCCTCACGGTCAGTGTTACCGTTACAAAAGGAGTTTGCCAGTGAAGGAGGCGAATCTTGACTGAGCGTCTCCCTTTCCGTCCCTCTATCATTTTTTGTAATCAACCTGTAAAACTTGCTGTTAGAGGGAGCGAGAGACATATCATTTTCAGCAGGAGTGAACAGAGTATAGTTTCAATTAGCAAGGACGCAATTTTGTAGACCAACTGCAGTGGCTGGCGCCGTACAGTGGTGGGATTTTTAGGCAGGGTTCAGCCATTAATATCAAATATAAGATAACGCATGCATGTGTAGGGGTTCCCTGCTAGCAGACGTCTCTCACGACGAGGCAAAAATGAGAGAAAGCAGAGAGACCTCTCTCTCCTTTCTCACATTTTTGCCTCGTAGTGAGAGACCTCTGCTAGCAGGGAAGTGTAGGGGCGGCTTTAGCAACTGTAAAAACGACACAAAAACCGTAGGTTTAATGAGACAACAATTTTGCGAGCGCAACATACTTTTTGGTACCTTTCGTTACCGTCCCTGCACTACCAAGACCAATTTCCTCATGCGACGTTTCGTTGTAGAGGGCGTAAAAACCCACAATGAATTATTTTTCTTTCTCTTTCTGAACTAGGATTCGGTTCCCGGCCAGGAATTCAATAGGGAAATCACGTGGCCTACTGATCTGAGCAAAAAATGAGAATCTGAATATTGGTATAAGGGTTTAAAGGAAATCAATGGCATTTGTTTGACTGAGTTCGGTTTTAGTTGGATTCGTTTGATTAAGTTTGATTGGTTCGGTGTAGTCGAAATGCAAACTCGAACTGATTGAAAAGAGTTGTGCAATCTAATAACTGTTCGACTACCGAGAGTTCGATTTGTCCGCCGATAATCGAACTCACGGGAAAAAATGAGTGTTGTTCGATTATGGCCTGCGGAAAAGGCTTATTATATATATATATATATATATATTTTTTTTTCTTTTTTTCAGGCGAACGGAAGAGAGCGCGAAGCGAGCGAGGAGCACCACCAGACACGACACACGCGCGACGGGGGAATGCACCTTCCCCAGTCGCGCAAGTCTGGAGCTCCTCGATCGCTTCGCACTTGCCCTCGCTGGCAAGTAAAAGGGACTTAATCTATGGATTATGATTCCGATTAAATTCCGGAATGAGTTTGATAACTAAACAATTGATTGACTACGTCGGGTATTAAGAATTGGAAGCTGTAAAAGTTATTTGATTAGCTGAAGGTGTCTGCCAAAGGAAGTGCGGCGATTGCAACAACACGTCTTCGTCGCCTGCCTTGTAAAATAAATCTGTTACTCAAGAGGTGAGTCACTCGTTTATACCGACTCAACAATTTATTGGGCCATGCAATACACGAAAAATATCTTCTTAAATAAAACTGCTGGTTCCAAATATATTAGTTTGATTCTCAAATGGTCTAAGAATTTATTAATCTATGGACATGATAATCTTGCGAAAAATAAATACTCATTGCGAATTGAACGTACCAGCAAACCTAACAGTCAGTTCCAGGATGACCATCGTGTCAACACGTCTGAAGAGGATCAACAAGCAGATCTGAAGCTTCCGTAGCAGGCGCCGATTGTTAAGGGCCAAGGGCGAAATTACGAGGACTCACGCGCTGGTAGAAGGGGAGAAAACTACCTTCGTCTTTTCCCCTCGTGCGCTTTATAAAAATTAGTTTAGTTTTGGAGGCACTTAAGGACCAACGTTACAAAATAAAAAGAGGCGGATACCAACAGAGGAACTAATAAGCTAAACAAAATATTTTGGCCAACTGTAAAATCTTGCTTCTTTCCCTTGTTCTATAAAAACTAACCGTAGCCTGCCACGCCTGCTAGAAGTTAAGCTCATAGCTGACACGGTCGTCCGCTAAGAAAACGTAAAAAACGAATCATTCATTGGTAAAAAGTAACAAAGTTAGCAAACACTGAAAGAGATTTGAAATTTAAACAACTTAACATGAAAAATTTAGGCATGTGTCTTGTAGAAAACTGACTCATGAGAGCAATATTATGTAAGGTATGATTCTGGAAAGGTTAGAAAGGATGAATTCTTTCGCTCCCAGGTGTTCTCCTTCTTTTTTTCCTTTTCCTTTTTCGCAGGCTAGCTGATCACAGGAAATGCGAATTCGCATAGCCTGTGTTTATTTATCATCCGCTCCCCTTTTTAGGAAAAGGAACAAACGTTGAGGAGTGGGTCCCTGTGCAACCTTGGATTTGGAAGATGATCATGAAGGGAAAAACTGCTTGTCATTCGACAACGCACTAATTAAACCATTTCCGCGCCTCGAGTCACATCGTCTAAATCAATGTCGTCCAGACAGAGACTCATACGCTTCCAGTAGTTTTGTATTTCCAAAAGTTCTTGGGCTGTGGTATGGAGAGGATCAATGGCTCCTCCTCTTCTGCCATAGCTAACGTGGCTGTAACTTTTTCTCCGCGACGGTGGGTGTTTCGCGTTTGTCCTGTTTGCGGATCGTGGCTTTTTGGTCCTTCGCGAGCTTGCCGAGCGATGAACGAAAGAACCCTCTCGAGAATGCTCACGCGAAGGCTCGCGAGAATGTCCTCTCGAAGTGTCACTCTCTTGATCCGTGCTGCTGCTCGCGCGTGGAACACTCGAAGCAGGTGAAATACGTTTAGTCACTTGTTGCGCGCTAATTGGACGAGAACCTTTCTTGTACAGTCGGGATGGAGAAGACAGGGTTTGGGAGCGAGAATTCCGTGACGAATAAAGGTGGTGAATACGCTGAGGAACAGAATCTGCGATTGAGCTAGCCAGCGGTGAACCCGCGGTGAGTTTCATATCCACAGATGGGGTGTATTTGGAGGAATCTTTAGTCACTCCGTCAGAGTTTAAATACGCGCTCTTTACCTCCGTGGCCCCGAGCGAAACAATATTCTCAGCTTCTACATTATCTTGGCTGGCGTCAGAGGGCCGTTGAAGTTTTGAAACCTTTTTCCGTGTGTAAGTTCCCGAGGGAGTCTCTATGCTCCCATTTCTGTCCAGATGTGAATCGGCAGCACTTCCAGAAACTTCAGCACCTTCTTTCCCGGCATTTTCTACAACACTGTCTTTTCTTTCCTCGTCCTTGAACTCTACAGCTTTCCAAATACCGTTCTTCAGTTTTGGAGAACGAGGCGCAGAAATATTATCCGCATATTGACTGTGGACACTATCACTAGATTGTTGTATTGACAAAGCACTGAGGCGGTTCTTTTGTGCCTCCGCTACAGGCGATGGCACATCGGTTTCACTCAAAATCCTACTTATTCTATTCTTGTGAGCATTGTTGCCAGAACTAGGGGTTCCGACCAGAGAAATGGTCTGTCTTCCACAACAAACTGCGTCTAATATAGCAGCCTTAAGTTTCCTGTTCAAAATCGCGTAAATTAGCACGTTGTAAATCACGCACGACTTAGCAACAAGAACAGTGATGTGTGACACCAAAGGCGCTATGTGCCCGTTGGCGGCTTTGATGAAGGAGACAACAACATAAGGAACCCAAACAATCATTGAGAAAAATATAACGACAATAATCATTTTAGCAGTCTGTATGTGGGTCCTCTTAAGAAGTGGGTGTCGTTTCCTGACGGATGTCTGCGTCCCAAGTGATCGTCCAATAGTTCGCTGCGTGCTTCGACGAACGGCGAAAAAAATCCTTGCGTAGCAATAAATCATTATCGTAAGCGGTATCAGGAAAAGAAAGAAGGGAGCGATTACTGAATATGCGATCGAAGACGTTCTTTGATCGCCGTAATTAATGTAGCAGCCGCTGTAAAAGATCGCCTCTTCCACGAAATTGTTCCAACCAACACAGGGTGGAAAGGTAAACAAAATTGTATACAAGTAGATTATCGCTAGTATTCCTATAGCTTTTCTCCGTGTAATTATTTGAACAGCCCTGGTTTGACTTGGCCTTGTTATGAAGAAAAACCGATCCACAGAAATCGCAGCAAGCGTTGATACAGTACAACATATGAAAAAGTAATGGAAAAATCCATAAGAGATGCAGCCGCCTCGACCAAACAACCACTTCCCATGCAACGTGGACGCGATGGAAAACGCATTGTCCAACAGCGACAGCATCAAATCACAAACTGCCAGGTTTAGAATAAACAGATTAGCAGCCGTTCTGAGCTTTGGGTATTTCCAGAATACGAAAATGACAAGAGAATTCGCGATAACGCCGCAAACTCCAATTACACAAAGGTAAATAACAGATCCTAATCTCGCGCTTTCGTGGTCGTCGTCCTGCGAAGAACCGTTAGAGAGGAGTACGCCATTTGTACTCATAGTTTTCTAACGGTGTGTGAGTTCGATTCTTTACTCTTTCAACGTCTTGATGGGTTCTCATTTAGGAACTCAACTCCAGGAAATCACATGAAAGTTCTTTGCTCCCAGCTAAATAAATCCGTTTCGCATTTCACACACGGCATGAATGTTCTGTAGCGAATAAATAGACCCAGTATCCATCCAGATTAATGACCACTCTGTTGACCAATAGCATTAGAGTGTTTAAACAGTTCTTTTGAGGCAATTACCATAAGAGAACACTCTTGTAATTTACTAGTAAACTTTGAGCATTGTAAATTTGGAACGCGGTTTATAGTTCTAATATTCGTTGACCCGGGGCAAACTTCGTCACAGTGGTAATGCCATCAGCTTTTTGATCCCACTAATTGGACGCAATTCCGTTAATCACTTCGATGTTCTGAGTTCAAGAGCCCTGTCGTATAAACATACTTAAAATAAATTTGACCTCTTGCAAGCCTTATATTGTGTTTATGCAAATAACGTTTCTGTCAAAAACAATACTGCGGATGCTGGTGAAACAATTAACCGCAGGTCACCCAATCATATACCTCAAGTGAGTTTTTTCACAAATTCTGGATTCTATGACAGTCAGTTTCATGGTGATGTAAGACCGCTCATATCAGTAACGCGCTGAAATTTTTGCAAAAGGGCACTTTTACCCGTCAAGTTTATAAAGTCGAGCCTCTCGTTAGACTACGAGCAGCCTCTCTTTTTTCTTAGACCGTCGAGCGAAACTCGCAAGACACGTAAATAGGCGTGCTCTTCCGGTACTTTTAATCTGAAGAAAGAGAGAGGGTGCTCGCAGTTATCCTGCGAAAACATGCGCTTCTCCACGCTCTTCGCCGCTAGGGACCGCTGAGGGACGTTTCGCGAGGAGAAACGGATGTTCTCGCAGGCTAGCTCGCAGTCTAGGCTCCCGTAAGCGACCACCCAAAATGCGCATAACTTTCTGGGGGATGATACTCGGGCTGTGCACAAGATCAATTACGGAAGTGGTAGTCTACCAGAATTCGAACCGGCCATACGGTGGACGGTTCTCTTCCAAATTAAGAGGTACCGACACATCTACTTTTTGGAATTCAATTAATATCATGCAGTTTTTAAGTTACGATATGGTTGGTTCAATTTTCTCAAAGTTCTTCGTACAAGGAGTAAGTTGTGTTAAGAGGCTGTAGAGCAGGGGGCACACTCCCTTATTTGTCCTAAATTTACGGTATGCCGCTAATTAAACAACAAAAGAAACATCATTTTGACGTCAACGGAGGTCGAAGTAAAGAAGTAGTGTTCAACTATGAACAGCATATTTATATTTTCCTTAGGTAAAACTGACTAAAGAAGTCAGAGCCAGGGGCACCCAACGAGAATATAGCACATAAAACCACATAAACATAGCATTGTTGGACGTATTTTAGTATTTAAACGGTAGATATAGGCATATTTTTATCCCCTAAAAATTTTTCATCTGTTCGGATTTCCTAGCTGAAAGTCTAGTGATCCGAAAATTATAGGGATCAAAACTTACCTTTTCGAAAATTTCAGCCAGTAAAATGCTCCCGAAAATTCTAGGTGAGCTTTTTAGGGTAAAAATCCGTCAAAACTAGGCAATTATACCATTTTTTAGATGTTCGAAAATCCTAGGAGATGTAGGCAAGCAAGAAATTACAATCAAAGTTCCGAAAATTCTAGATTTCAAATCGTCTTCCGAACAGATCTTTTCCCAAAATTGACGTTGGGTGCTCCTGTCAGAGTTAATTGTCATGCCACCTTGCAAGACACATGATGACCCGCAAGCCATGAGCCTGCGAATAATGAAACCGGTCATTTCGATACAACGGCAACTGGATAACAATGATCTCCTCTCAGTGACTTCAACCTACCCTTGCATGCGCAGTACAGTGAAACCTGTATTAAGCGGACACCATCTATTAATTAAGCGGACAGTAGCCGAAGTCCCAAAATTTGTTTCCCTTATTTACTTTAAATGAAACCTTAAACATGGGAAATGTGAAAGAATACCTCGAATTGCCACCCCCGGGGGGGGGGGATACTCCCTTATAAGGGCCAGGAGCCGATAAGGGCTTAATGGGGACGTGCGGCCAGCCAGGGTATGTTTTTCGGGATCTTTGTCTTAAACAGGGTATCGAATTTATCATTTGTTGTCTTAATCAGGGTATCGATTTATCAGTTTTTGTCTTAAACGGGATATCTTTTCTTGGACGATAAACAGCAAAATTTTTACAAGCTCTAATGTTAATTAAATGTATTAAACAGGGTATCAAAAATCGGAATTAGGAAAATCAGCGATATTTGCCTTAACAGGGTCAGGTTATGAGGGGCCGCGCCGCACCTCCCCACCCAGGGATATGTCGAGTACCCCCCGGGATTCCCACCCACAAATTTTCCGATTTTTACATTTAAAAACTTGGCTTGACGAACTTATTTAAGTAGTTTCACCGTACTGTATTGTTTTCTATTTCGTTTTGTTTGTATAAAGCTTTTTCACTCTTCTGATTTCTTCAAATTTGAGTTGCAATCTATTTTTAAGGTACTATGATCAATTGGTTCACCTTGATAAAGAAATTAATGCAAACCAATATCGTCACAGTCTATGGGAGTATTCTAAAGGTTTCCACTGTTCATTTGAATAGCATTTGACATCTCATATGACGTTAACTATCGAAACCTGTATTCAGGGGCACCCAATGGATCTGTTCCTCGAAATATCTGTTCTTCGGGCACATTTTTGCTGGCTGGGAGATGTGGAAGAAATAATAGTCCTTGGAAAGAAAGTGTTGCTGGGGAAAAGATAATTCAGGGTGTCATAGGGGATTTGAAGTAATAGCTACTATGGGTTACTTGTGTGGGTTACTTACCACTCAAGATTTGAATTGTGCCCTATGAAACTTCCCAGTAAGTCAGGTCGCAGGTTGTAGGTGCACCTTGCTGGCTGGGAACTCTTCCATCAGTCTTCCTGGGAGTGAGGAACAGATAAATTTTTTCCAGAAATCTCCCAAAATTCTTAAAATAGTCTCAGAAAACTTTATTCATCTCCATACGCGTCCTTAGAGTATATGCACGCGAACCAACGCTGTCGTGAATGAGACAGCTAAGGAAGTTCGAGGGACTTGACCAACCTCGTCCCCAGGGCTTTTCCCTTAAAAAATGGGTGGGGCGGGAAAAGCCCTGGGGACGAGGTTGGGACTTCACACTTCAGGATCCCACAGCAAAGACTACTTTAAAAAGTTATTTTAGACCACTAGAACGCTTGCACAGTACAAGAGGCTGTCCCACTTAAACTTAACCGACAATAAAAAGACATGCGTAACTATTCAGAACACGTTTAATGCAAGAAAAGATGGCCTTTTTTCGTCAGTTGCACGTGAGACCTTCGGGACTCGCGTGGAATCGCTATCCAAAGGTTTCGGAGGCATAATCTTTGAATCTTTGCTACTGTGGCAGTTCGTAGCCGCTTCGCACCGACGCCTGCACAAATGCAATAAGGGAAGCTGGATGTATAAAAAATAAAAAGTTGTTTTGGGGGTGGTGAGAGGCAGGGGGATTTAGAAAATTGTGTGTAAACGCCCCTGAAAGCCCATCAAATTTGATCGGCTCCTGTTATAGTTTAATCGGCTCCTGTCTGCTCCTGTTTAATCCCGAAACTGACATTAACTCGCAATTGAACTGACTCCATGTTCACGTGTTTGCGTGTGGACAGCATGATTATCGGGCAACCTCGTCCCCAGGGTCTTCTCGTTTTCCAATATGGCAGCGTTACTTCCCGAGTCCTGAAACCGCCATATTGGAAAACGAGAAGACACTGGGGCGAGGTCAGATTATCAAGTTAGTGACAGGTAAGTATTAATTATAAGTCAAGTCAAATTTGCCATAGTAGTTCTTGTTACAAGCTAGCCTGTGAGCAAGAGAAGCGACAAGTCACGCCAGAGCAGCACGCAAAAGGAGGCACAAATACGAGTTCTCAGAAGTATTAATTTTCCTAGTTCATGTTACTAACGGAAGTTGTTGTCTCAAATTAACAATTTTTCTTTTCAAAAGATTGATCTAAAAGAGGGGAAAAAAGAAAGGAAATATATAAATGAAATGATAGCGATTGGTGGAAAAAAAAAAGGGAAAATATTACCAGGAGTGGGGTTCGAACCCACGCGGACAATACGTCCATTGGATCTTAAGTCCAACGCCTTAACCACTCGGCCATCCTGGTGTCACGTGGGGTATGTGGTCAAAAGTTTGTATTTCAACAAAGATCGCAGAATTCAGAGTGCTTAACACTGCGAGTGGTGCTTGTCTGTACACGTATTTTTAAAGCAAAAGGAGATTCAGTATTATTTATGAACGCAGTCTGAGCTATAAATAGAAAAGTGAGGTGGAACTTCCTGTAAAATGCATATTCTAATAAATGGTAGCCTGAGCTGCGTGATAGCATCTATTTTCGATCTCCTAACAATATCAATATATATTATTAAAAGCGGCCGAGTAATGAGGATTATAATAAATTACAGTCGAACCTCTTGGTATGGACACCTCTCTAATAAAGACACCTCTATGTTACGGACAGTTTCCAATGTCCCGACAAAATTCGCATACATTTTCTTCAAAAAAACCGCCATTATACGGACTCTCTCTAATACAGACAAAGGACACTAGATCTCGGCCCCCGAGTTTTATTTAGTTAAAACAGTGATTTGTCTACGACTGTACGTACGTAACTGCATATGTACACAAGTGTTGTATGCTACGTTTGTACTGTGAATTATTAAACCTAAATGCAGTTTTAAGCCTGGATTTAGCTAGCCTGCAAACCGCAGACGTATTTCAGGTCGTCGCTTCTCAATATATGCGTCTGTGGTTTAGCTACTGAATACTTAAAACTGTAAGTGGAGTCATAAAAGTGACGTCATCGCAGTGACCCCTTTTATACGGACACATCTCTAATACGGACACTTTGCTCTGTCCCTTCGGTGGCCGTATTAGAGAGTTTCGACTGTATGCTCTGATCTTTATCAAATTCTCCCAACTAATTCAGAAAAAGTACAGTTGGCTCTACAACGGAAACAGGGGACCCAGTGACGCTTTCCTCCCTAAATACTTTGAAAACACTTTTTAGGCTAGCCAGAGTACTTTTAGATATCTTGAAATGCATCCAAAGCTGCGCTATAAAATTTCAGTACCTTATCCTACTCCTTTTCGATATTACAAGGGGTGGGTTACTCCTTTTCGATATTACAAGCTGGGTGGTGAAATGTGCAAAAGTTAACTTCAGAAAATCGTATAGGAAATTTTATACATTTGTATTTAATAAGCTTCGAAATTTGTACACAAATAAAACGGTCGTCTAGTTGCCTCCTGGGACATATGTAGTTTACAGCAAACAAGAAAGTGGCCGTCATTTGTGGAGATGTGGCGGCCGCTTTGTAGCCTGCGAGAAAGCTCTCCAGGGGCTCCAGGGGCAACCTCGTCCCCAGGTTGCTCCTGGGGCGCTCACCTTGCTTGCAGGTAGACTTGCCTTCAAGTCGAGCTCAAAATTTTCCTTGACGAGCGCAAAGCGCGGGCTAGAAATTTTTAAAGTCATTACGAGAAGGGAAGGACTTTGAGGAAGTCTATTGTAGCTCGCAGGCTAAGTTAGGGGTTGTAATGACATCTCCTGCTGCCACAGGCAGCCCAGTCGTAGTCTGTGTCAACAGCATGGCCAAAATCGACAAAATTGGCCATTTCCGAGTTCCAAAAAATCTCACTTTCAAAGCGAGGCTAAGTGCGAAGCCATTGATATGAAAATGATTTTTAATTATGATGCAAATAAAACTCATTTTCACAACAAAGGTTTCGCACTTAGACTCGTTTTGAAAGTGAGATTTTTTGGAACTCGGAAATGGCCTATCGGATCGATCGGAGCTAGACTAAAATCAGCATCGACGATATACGACTGGAAAGGAATTTAAAAATAATTAAATATATCTTTACCATTATCGCTATGTGCATTGACTTGTCCTGATTTATTTTCCGTAGGAAATTTCTTTATTTCTTACA
>BOPM01000368.1:305439-322770 GCA_022179025.1 Porites australiensis | reverse complement strand
GGGAGGGGGGGGGGAGGGGGGGGGGGGGGGGGGGGGGGGGGGGGGGGGGATTGAACACACGATAAAATGGGACGGGTGGGATGTGAACATGGGTTCGCTACCCGAGGGAGTCCTAAACGAAAGGAGGGGGTGTTAAGTGCAGATTTTGGTGTTACTTAGGTGTTCAGGATGGCAAGCCACTATTTTTCGACAAGCATATCTGCCCCCCTTTACTTGAAACTACCCCTCCCCCTTCTGGGGTTCGCATGGTGTGCCTAAGGGGTCAAATAGAGCCTGAACCACTAATTCTACTTTTTCGACAAGCACAACTGCCCCCCTCACTTGAAAGTACCCACTTCCCCCTTCCGGGCTTCGTATGGTGTTCTTAGGTTTCAATAGAGACTGAGTCAGGGCCATTTTGGTTTAATTCTAATTTTCCGACAAGCATAACTGCTTTTCACAAGGAAGTACCCAGCCCCTCCACCCTCCCGGGGCTCCGAAATTTCTCTGATGTGCCCGTCACGTATTTTTATTACGAAAGATACCGTTATACGTGGTTTGCAGTCGACTGTCTAGTAGGAACTGATCTTATGGGAAAAAAACCCACAAATTTCATAAAATGACGTCTTGCACATGAAATTTTCAGAATCTTAACATTTTTTTTCTCGGGCTCCCATGAGAAATAGTCTTTGGGTGTTATTAACCACTCCAGAAAATACCATAAAATACCATAATGCCCTTTGTTTGTCACCCCAAAATTTTGCATAAGCATTGTTTTCAGTTTCTCTTGGGGCCATTTTAACTGCCAAGAGAAACTGAAGACAATGCTTACGCAAAATTTGGGGGCGACAAACACAGAGCATTATGGTATGTTATGGTATTTTTGGAGTGGTCAATAACAGATAACTAATTATATCTATAGTCCTTGAAAAATGTAAAAAAGAGTGCGATATTGTTTAAATTATTCTGGTACAAGGTTTTTGTCCACTGAAAATTAAAATTACTCAATTTCCTGATGGATTCTGTCTTAATGTCTACATTGACGTGGAAAACAGAGAGAGAGAGATAAAAAAACAAATGAAATCAATTTTGTTGGAAGAAGAACATGAAGGTTTTATAGCGGCGGTGAGAAAGTGAGAAATGCTAGCGGCCAGCAAGGTGAAAATGACCGGCAGTGAAAAAAATAAAAGTGAACAGGAACACATACAACATTTCGTCCATAAAACGTGTAATTAGGAAGTTTCTGGAAGTTTCTCGTTATAGTCGTGCAAAACAACGGCAAAGAAATGTACATAAAAAGTGTGCTGCAAGTGCAAAGTTGTGTTTTTGCTAATTAGACCTACTGACTTTTCTTTCGGCTGTTTTTGTTGCCGTCGCCGTTAAGCATTACACGATTTCATATTTTGTTTGAGTCAACTATAGATGTTAACGAGAGCTTCGCTTTTAGCCCTGGCTAAATCTATATTTTATATAATCTAATATGTAGTCCAGTCTATATAAAGATTTTTCTTATATTTTGATTGATTTGGGATACGTTAAATCACTCGCTCTCGCTCTTTCTCTGTTATCCACGTGAGTGTAGACATAAAGTATAACGTCGAAAAAGACTCGACCTTGTTGTCTTTTTTTCTGTCTAAACGTCCAGATGGCCATGAGATTTCCCGCCAAAAACACTTCGAGTTGCCTGTGGTGTCATACCTGTTAACTGAGTTATTTTACATTGGTATGCCTGTGGTACGGACGGTCAGACGGTCACGTGATTACCAAAATTTCTCGGATTGATGGATTACCAAATTTTCTTAGGTATGGGGCTCCACTCGCGCGCGCGTGGAGCTCCGGTATTAATAAGATCTGAAGACAACCATATCGAGAGTGATTATTTGTCGGAAACCCCTTCACAACATCCTAGACTATACAGAATTATTGAACTGCATCAAAACGACAAGTTTAACATGACAGACAGCGAACAGCTTTCGAGAGAAAACAACCCACCAAAAAAGCCCATCACGATAGACAAGCCTCATTCAACCGAGACTGACAGATATGATCAACAGACAATAACGGGTTTTTTTTTTCTACCGTAACATGACTCTGGGTCAACGTGCTGATGACAAGAACTTAAACTATTTTTTGTTCGAGCGATACGCTGTTCTCACTTATGGTAATATGCCCGTCTAACCTCGTTTACGGGTAAAAATTCTTTTGAAATTCAAATACGAAAACGTCGTCTGATTAGCATTTCAAAGGACTTTTTACTCAAAAACGAGGTTAGACGGGCATATTACCATACGTGAGAAGAGCGTATTCATCTCGAAGCTTAATGTAATTTACCTTAATATATAGTTAAAATCCTACATACACTGTCTCTCCTCACATTTACAGTGTACTTATTCAGAACACTTTCAGTAAAATACGGGTTGTATACACAAAAAGGTGTTAAAGCGAGCCGTGAACTTTCAAAGTTTATCGTGCATCAATCGTGCTTGTTCAACTGTTGAATAGGCGGAGACAGAAATTAGGAGAAGCATAACCCTCGATCGTGCACGAATTTAATCGTACAGATACAAACAAAAGCAAAAAGTCTGGGCCACACTTAGAACAACTGTAAGCTCAATGACGCTAAGTCCCTGAAACTTGTACAGTACTCTTTTTCATCAACTCGGTATTTCAAGCTTCCGGTGAAGCTTTGCGTTCTCGAAGCTTCGCCGGTTATTTGCCCCCTGGCCAATGAGACTATGAGATAAACTTGAGTGCAAAATTCTCAAAGTTCCTGTTTTCGTCGGACGAGTCTTCTCTATCCTTATCCGAATTTTTTGGACCTCCATAAGGCGTGTATTGCTTGCATAAAGAACAGAATCAATCTATAAACAGACTCTGCGAAAATGGACAAACATGGTTTATGGATCACGCAGCGCCCTTTGGGATACTGGGTTAATAACTGATAGTGTTCATTTTTGACACTAATCTACCCATTTTATGAACTGGATCTGCCTTACAGGCAGCCCAGTTAACTAAGTTAACAATAACGTGCTGGCTCTACATCTTCATTTAAAAATATCGCGCGAGTGATCAGCAGTGGTTCCACGCGAGATGGGCGCGTTTGTCGAGAAAGCGATAAACATTCCTGTAAATAACTTTATATTGGTCATATTGTTAGCTTAAAAATTATTTGATTGTTTCACACAACAGGTATTGATTGTGTTGGAAAAAAAGTCTACTTTATTTGACAAAAAATTATGAAGTATTCATTTAAACTACTAAAACCAAGCTCAGTGCCGTCCTAACCGGTATCAATGAACCAAAAAAGAAGTTATATTGCTTTGGGGCAAAAACAATTTACAATGACACGAACGTCTGTATCTTCATATGAAAATTAACACAATAGTCGTGACTTTTTAGTGTTAACGTTCATCACGAAATAGTCAATTTGCCACGTAAAAAAAATTGAAAAGCTTTTCAGCAGTTTTAAGGGGTATGCACACCTAACCACTATTTCCTCCCAATATTTAAACCTTTAAAACCCCAAGAGTGACCAACATCCAACTTCTCCTTACAGTATCAATGCACTATCAAGAGAAAAAGTTATGAGAATTCATAAAATGATCACAACAGGGAAAATGCTTTGATATCTTATCCAATTCACCTAACTAATTCTCTGAGGAAATGTATGGAGATCAGTCTGGAGAATTTATATCCTGATACTGGGGCTTAAAGCGCTTTCTAGCCTATTAGAGTTCTTATAGACCTCTAGAAATGCATTTGAAGCGGTGCTATAAAATTTGTATGCGTTCGGTCATCCTAGGCTTTGTGAATTTACAAGCACTTCGGTATTGTTTTATTTATAATTTTAGATGTGTTAAATTTAAAGCTTTACGAAATTAAGAATTTCTCTGATTCCTCTCTCCATCTCATTCTCAAATCCGAAATTGTAGGTTTCCTATTTCTACGAATTACATGTACGGAGACTTTCTATGGTACATGTTATCAGTCTATAGCATGCTACGAGTAAAAAGCTGAAAAAGTCAAGAGGCTTGTTGACAAAACCGTTTCGGTTAGACCACTAACCACATATTTGACTATTGTACGTAATATTTCCTGCTTAACAAACATTTTTTAATAACCAGAGCTTTGTGTGTGCCTCACTTCAATTTTCCTAGAAGCCAAAATAATGCCTTAATCCGTTGACCCATGAGACCTCGTATTATGTCTTTGGCGGAAGAATGAAAAGAACGTTTATAAGCGTCACGACATCGAACGCTTGATCGCGCCGAGGGACATCGCGCGTATCGAACACTTGACTAAACAGCATGCGTAAGGTATTTTTCACTCATCTCAGTCTAGCGATTTAAAAAGCAGCTCAAACATGAGGCGATTACATCAACATGCCCATGCCTTGTTAATCCTTATGCCTCTAAAATTGAGATTTAGAGACAGGCGATGGATTGTATTCATTGCTATACATCGAGAACTTCAGTTGTTTTTTTGTTCCAAATGTTTACTAATTCAGAAACACTTTCTTTCTTCTCGTCTTCCTCAGGGTGCTCTTGATCTTGAGAGCTCCAGTTTGAATCCAGTTTTTCTCCATTTTGTAACGACACATTCGGGGAACTTTCGTCTATCGAAATGACAGTTCCCGAAATCAAATCTTCGGAATTCTGCGAATTCTCAGCGTTGCTGTGAGAATCTGTTGAAGGCAGCGAGGACACATGAACTGTCACGCTACCTTTTTCTGATTCAATTTCCTCCTTGCTCTCTCCTTGCCCTCCGTCTAAGTGATCTGGCGCTGAGTTTAACTCGTTCTCGTTGTGCACCACACTTGATAAACTGCCAATCCCACTGCTTTCACTCTCGGAACTTTCACGGGCCCTGCTCAAGCTACCCCCTCTTGGTCTTGTGTACCGCGTAGCATCCCAACTCTCTCGTCTGTGTGTTATACTCTCGGGTAGCGGTTGAAAACTGAACTGAACGGGGCTGTAACCCGATTTGCGGAAGGTAGGTTTATCGGGTCTCCTCATAAAGCTTGGTAAACCGGAAACAGAATGAATACCACTCTCAGACGACTCGCTCTCGCCGCTCGTATCCGAATGAAATGACCCCGATCTTTCATTACGAGCGCCATCTTCTCGAGAAACTGAACCCTGACGCGGCAACTCGAAGCTGTGGAATGGCCGCGGCAAGCTTCCCGCGAAAGAGTGGCGGTAAAAATTTGGAGCGGTGCGTTTTGCCGCTCTCTCTCTTCTCCTCACAACCTCTTCATTACTCGAGTCAGACTCGTGATTCTTTGTTCCATCAGCACGTTTTGGCTCATCTGCAATCTCCGATTCTTTAGTTCCGATATCAGGAATTTCTTGGCTTTTATCTTCAGCTCCGTCAACGGTGGAAAGCACATCGGAGGCGGGTTCGCCTGCGTACGATAACGTGACGGTTTCTGACTCAAGAGGCATTTTATTTTCATCGTTTAAAACGCCGTTTGTTATGGACGTTTGTTGAAGTTGACTCTTCAAATTGCCGTTCTCTGCCTCTAGTTGTTCCACTTTTTTTGTAAGCCTCATGATCTCTGTCTGCAGTCTCGTGTTTTCTTCTTGTTCATTGATCACCTTTTTCTCGGCTAGGCCTGATCGATCCAAAGCTTCTCCGAGTTGAGTTTTCACGCTCTCTTTCTCTGCTTCACTCTCCAATAAGCGCTTTCTTAGCCGCAATACTTCATCATCTTTTTCTTTCAGAGCACGCGTTGCTTGGTCTCTCTCCTCCATTAACACGTCACATAGACGCTGCAGTGATTCTTTTCGCGCCCTCATTTCGGAAAACTCATCAGAGACGGCATCTAAGCTTGGTACATCGTCGCTATCTGTTTGCCCAGGCAGTAGAGGAGTTATATCAGCTGATGCTTCGTCGCTACCGTCCATTACAACATCGACACTGTCATCTTGAGATCTAACAGGCAAACAATCATCTGCGACGGCATCTGAGCTTGTAACAGCATCACCTCCATTTACACCTTCCATTTGTAAAGGACTTTCATGATCATCAACATGCACCTCTTCCACTGCGTTTCCGTTAGAAACAACAACATTATTCTGTTCTCCAGATTCAAGCGGCGAGGCACAGCTTGCAGCCTCTGTAACATCTCTCGAGTTCTTCGCGGGTTGTTCACTGATTTTCAGTTGGTCATCCCCGCATTTGCCGTTAATCTCCACAACATTTTGGTTTAAGTCTTTCTCCAATTGCTCCATAGTTTCATTCGCTGCCATTGTTACCTTTAAGCGTCTACTCGTACTCTATCTTTCGGTGATAACAATCGGCGCGGTATTCACGCTCGTGATTACGAGTACATATTCCACTTAAAAGCAGCTTTCCTATTGGTGCTTTTCATAAAAGGGAAGCCGGCTAATGCAGGCTTCTGTAATTTTTTACCTGCTCTCACGGAACAATCTTTCACTATACCTTTCAAATAAATCTGTCCTCTTAAAATCCACGCCACGCCAAATCGAATCACTAACGTTTCAGTTTTGAAACCTCATTTATTGTCAATCCCGTCGTGTTTTGCATAGTCGTGCCGAGTATCATTGAATCTTTAATTCAACAAACTGACTCCCTTTTGTTCGAAGACGTTACGCCCTAACGGTTCATTTGTTTGTATTTAGAGCTCTTGAAAGCTCCTGGTTCTGTAACTAGTGCCCTGGTCTCTCACAACTGTTGATATTTTTCTCAAGAATCGTGTTGGTTTGGGTTAATTCTCGCTTCCGCCTAATCTTATCCTTGCACAAGGCAGTCGCATTTCTTCAAGATCTTCATCACTAGAGCGACATTTTTGTGGCACATAGCTCGCTAATTCCTGAATATTTATTTCAAGTCGTCTTTTGTCTTCAATGAGTGCTTTTACCATTAAGTCACTATATCCAAATGACTTTTCTTGAGTTTCAGCTGCAATTCACGCGCGTCCTCGTGTGCCTGCCGTATTGCAGCTTCCTCGCGTGAGAGAAGTGTACTTAGTATCGTTCTTTGTTTCTCCAGCTCTGTTTTGCAGGTGGTGTACTTTGTTTGCAAATCTGCTGCGAGTTCACGAAATTTTCGAACTTCTCCGGAAATTTCTCTACTTATCTCAAGGAAAATCCGTTCCTTCCTGAAAAGTTTGTTCACAACTTTTACAGCTCACCAAAGCCTCCAATCCGTTGATGCTGGGGCTGTAAAAAGGGTACTTATGGTCGCTTTTTTTCACCCAGATTACCGCTCTTCGTATCGTATAATTCAGCAAGTAATGCGGTTTTATCCCGGAGAGATTCTTCAAGGAAGCTTTCAAGATGAGAATGTCGGTTTGATTGCAATTTTATGAGCTCTTCTTCCAAATGTCTACTGTCGGTTTGAAACATGGAAGCGGCTGTGCCCTGCAAGCCCGTGGCGAGTTCCCCAACTTTGTGAAAATCATCGGCGGCATATTCGCTGTCACTTTCAAACAAGAACTGGTCCTTCCAATTTGCTTCCTTGCGGCTAACCTCTTCCTTAACATTTCTAGCGTTGCTTAGAAAGAAAAGAAATTTAGCATTTTCTAGAACTTTTTTCTCGGCAGTTTCCTTCGTTTCACTCAATTCATTTAGCAGTGCACTTTTTTCCTGGATCAACTTGTTAATGTAACTTTCGAGTACGCTAAGTTTTGCTCGTAATTTCAATAGATCTCCTTCCAAAGTTCCTTCCTCGTAATGACAAGTGCCCACCTCTGCGCTGAGCGCCTGGAAATTATAAATAACATCTCCAGATTGTTCGACTGAGAGATTTTCCGAGCAATCGTTAGGACCGCTGTCTTCACGTTTCTCACTGTGGCGAAAATTTCTATCAGTAATAAACAATGGAAAGTTGCTAGCTCTTTCTTGTCCTCTTCTACCGACATCGTTCTTTGTCTCCAAAGATCGACCCGAAAACTGAGTTCCTATCCTCATTTGGTCCGAGTAGTGTTTACTCCCAAGAGAAAGTCTGTATATGCCGGCTTCTCGTTCAGTTTTAATACGAGCTTGGTTGTCTGTTGCAAACTCTTTATTCGTTTCAGCAGATAGTTTTTCTTCATTCTGAGGCTTAGGTGGATGATCTTTGCCAACGATAAAACGTTTGGATGTGCGAATCTTTCCAAGAGTGTTAGTGCTACCGTCTATCTCAACTTCTCTCTCTGATTCACTGTTCAATTCACTTGACTTTCTACTTTTACTCAACTTTTCTCTATGATGCGTTTGGTGCTCCACACTTCTAGATTTGTCCCAAACGTGAAGGGTGTGAAAATCCACTGAAAAGATTCTCTCAACATTGTCTTTTCTCTGACTTAATTCATTCGAAGACAGAAGTTTGTCTGAAAATTGACGCACTTCGAGTTTTTCACAACCAGAAGATCTTCTAGACGAATAGAACCCTCGAACGCTGGTTAGGTACTCTTCATTTCCTCTTACATCACTGATTTTCCTCTCGCCGCATATTTCTCTTCGAAATTTTGTTTTATTACGAGCGGTTTCACCGTCGCGAAAATTCGCCAAAGCATTAACTTTGCAAACAATCTGAGCGTTTTCGTTGTCTGCATCTGATTTCATCAGTTTGATTGTTTCACCTGGCAACTCAACTTCATCACGGGTTATAATCTTCTTAGTCTGGCTTTCTAGTTTGGAGGTGTGTTCCCGCACCTTTAACTGGACTTCTCCTTTTTCAGGATGAAAACCTATTTGCTGCTTTGAGCCCTTAAGGAGGAGTTCTAAGACAGCAATTCTTTCTTCGAATTTTAAAATATGCTCTTGCAAAGCCAAATTTTGAACTTCCAAACTGTGGTGCGTACGCTCTGAATCCACTACTTTGCACCGAAAAGAAAGCAACTTGCCGTTCAAGTTATCTGTTTTATCGGCACAAAGAATAATTTCCTCTTGAATTCGATTCTCTTTCATCAACGAGCCGCAGCAAGAAGCGTCGAGGAGCCGAACTTTTTTCGACACTTCAAACTCTGGACGGCCATTAAGGACGACACTTCTTAGTGAAGTCGCCTCTCTCGCGAGGGCCTCAAGCTTCGCAATCTTCTTTTTCGCGCTCACCAACCTTTGCTCCAGCCTAAATGAAGTAGTGTATTTCATCATGAGGCTTACACGCAAACAACAGCACGGTGTGCTTTAGCTTACGGGAAGAGATGTCAGATCCGAAATAACTTTTCACGCCGCAAAATTAACAGCCTTGCGAAGACAAAGAATTAATTTGCTTTTTCCTGGTTTCTTAAATTGCGGTTGCTGTATTTAACAATTTATGCCAATCCTCTTTGTCACTCTTTTCAGACGTTTAATTTCATGTGGTTTCTTGAGCGGTATCCCACCACTTTTGGCTGCTCGCAGTTTTATTCGTGGTCGGTTTCCCACCGTTTCTGTACCGCCAATCATCTTTCATTGGTCTTTCCGTTACTCATGCGGTTTCTAAGCTGATTGTCCGCTAATTCCTCGAAGGTCATCTCGGTTTGTTGTCATTTGTTGGCTAAATGCGATATATTTAGCAGTTAACTCCCCGTCAGGCAAAATTTGCCTTCGCTCCAAGTACTTAATTGTCATGTTTTTGAAAAAATACTTGGCAATGCAGAATATTGAATTTCCCTTCCTAGATTACTGATGACATTTTGGTGAAGATTCTGCTTTAAGAAAATGAGATTGTTTTAGCAATTTGACGATAAGGAAAAACTACAAGTAAAGGGGAAAAGAAAGTTATAAGAATCATATGCCAACACAGTTTGTTTAATTATGCACGAGAAAATAAGTAAATATTGATACTACAAGTATAATACATGCACAGGTGGACTGATTTTTTCATAGCTGTTTGCTACAAATCGGCAGTTAAGTATATTTTAAGTTATTGAGAAGCGTGCCTTTTTTGGAGCACAGTAAAACCACTGAGCCACGAACGTTTAGTATCGTAAAAAAAGGATACCTAAAAATTTTGCTGAATATAGAAGGACAAACAGGAACTTTATACAATGGGCTAAGTCCAGCTCAGACGTCACACTGGTTCATGAGCCGAACCCAGTTCAAATTTTAGTCGTTCTCTTTTTTCTTATTGCTATGGTAGCGGGCGTCGGTGCAAAGCGGCTACCAACTGCCTCAAATTTCCAAAGATTATGCCTCCGAAATCTTTGGATGGCGATTCCGCGCGAGTCCCGAAGGTCCCACGTGCCAGTGACGGCAAAGGCCCTTTTAATCATTGCTGACAAAGAGCGAAAGTTAATTAAAAGAAGTTTCTTCCATCATTGTGGGACGATCATTTACTGCGCATGCGTTGTTGAAGCAATAAAAAATCTAAGCGATAGTTCTATAATGGCAAAAGTTATAGAAAAGCTTTAAGTGCATTTTACTCCGAATGCACTGAAAAAAAATTCAACTTTTGTGGGCTCATTTTTTCGTAGCCTGCGGACACAGTTCACGTGGAGAGAAGCGACGACCCGAAATACCTCTGTGTCCGCAGGCTAATACCCGATGACCTTGAAAGATATAAGAACGATTAACAACTCTAATCAGTCAACAACTATTTGAAGATTTTTGTCGCTGATCTCTTAGCCAACAAAGTAAAATATATGGTCACTTACGAATTTCAGGTTTAAAACATTTCTAACCTGCTCCTAATTTCATTGCCGTGTCAATATCCCTGGCTGACGCATCCCCTGAGACAAAAAGAACAAAATGTTTAAGGACATGTTAAGTGTGTAATTGAATGATAATATATGATAATGTTCACCTCTATCCCAAGGGCAGCGAAATTGTTATGGGGAAAGAGTACAAGAAGAACCGCCGGGAGACCTTAGCAGTCGTTTCGCTACCAAATATTTCGCCACAAATCGTTTCACCGCATATCGATTGAGTAGTTTGGCAGTAGATTCCCTTCGCATCAATTTGAAAAACATACAAAAAGCTTTGGTTTTAGTGATGCTATTATAGATATATGTGAGCTTAAGACTTAGCTTGTATTAGCCAAGACTTGCATGAAACTTGAGGACTCTTAAAAGACTCATTGGTTTATTGCGCGGTTATCGAACTTCTTAACTCCAAGACTTTCTTAGTGTGTGCAGCGGAGGGCTACATTCATGACACCAAAGAGAGATGGAACGAGCTTCTTTTACTTCCGCTGCATTCTCCATTTCTGTATTCAACCCTTCTTGTCGATATTTTCTGCGTTGGATAGTTGGTAGATCGGACAATGGACTAACAGTAAACGAAAGTACGGTATGTCTTTGAAGCGACTCCACTTCTATTATGAGGACAGTCTATTTCTTGAGGTGTGCCAGGCTCTCGGTCAGTGCAGACGAGTCAAAAAGGCGGGCCAGCAGTGAAAAGTCCCCTGTGGTTTTCGCGCACCTTCTCTCGACGCGCTCTCTTGGAGACTGTAACAAGCTACGAAACGACCGCACACCCCAGGAGAGTGTCTGAGCACTTTTACTCTTGATTCTGATTGGACAGGAAATATTTTCTGCCCAATCAGATGCAGAGAATTCACACAGTAAGGGCAAGTGTCCATTGAATATTCCATCCCCAATCTCAGCCCCTAGCTGTTCGAAAATGTATTTACTAACCACTAACTTCCGTTGTAGAAACCTCCACACCCATTTTACATTGAAAAAATTTTCAGCATCCCAGTCTAATGAGTCTTTTTTCGCCTTAGTTTTCCCTTAATAACAAAACAACAGCTTATCGGAAATCCTTAAAATGTTCCATGACCAGTGTCACATACCATCCACATGTTAAGGGTAACTATGGTAACCTCAACAACAGCTATACCTTTTGACAAAGCCAGCTGCTCCAGTGTTGTCCTGTAGGATTAACTTCTACATGTAGTTTGTTACTTACAGGAACTTACTTTGAAATGTAACAAACGAAACCTTGTCAGACTGGGCATACACGTGTGGTAGTTGACGTTAAAGGGTTTTTTACTTTTTTGGTTTTCCCCACAATCCAAAAACTGACTGAAACTAGTCAGTTCTGCCGGTTCATACCTCTCTCGAGCATTCTGACGGCTTCCATTATGTACGGCACAAGCAAACGATTCACAACAAAACCTGGTGTATCCTATAAAGAAACAAAATTGATTAACCATTAAAAGATACTTTAGTGTGCATAATAATAGGGAGCCAAGAATGTTGCAATGGTGAGAGATCCACCTACTTCTGTGCATGAACCCAGCCTCCATAATTATTATGGAGGCTAGAAGGCAATCTTTTGAGTTTGTTGTACGTTGTTGGCGACCTTCCCTACTCCCAGGGGTATTTTCTGGCAATCTTCTTCTCAAAAAACAAAATTTATAATCAAAAATTCTAATTTAATCAGGGACGTGGTAGACAAAGAATTGATCGCCTTGTGGATGCGCTTACCTCTAAATAATTTTGACTACTGCACGGGAACCTCTAGATAGTGAAGGGCCAAAGGACTTGCAAAATTTGTTCACTACAACGAGGTTTCGTTATATCGAGATTCTTTTTCATATCTTTTAGTATTACTGGGGTAAAGAGAATCGTTTTCTATGGAGGTTCATTAAGTCCAGGTTCCACTGTATTTACCTACTTAATATTTACTTACTTACTTATTCATTTATTTTACACTCTAAAATAGGGTATCAAATTTTAAATCAGAACTGAAATAGGATATCATAAGGGAAAATATGAACAGGGTACAGGATGGTTGTTAGATGCATATCATACTACACATCCATGCCCACTTTTGCGGTACTTGTACATGTTTTACCCTCTTCCCCTCCTTCTTTCTTCAACTTGACTAGGACTTCTGGAGACCCTCATTTTGTCCACTTTTAGAGGCGTCTGCATAATGCAGTTTTATCTTAAAGCAAATACCCAGAGAAAAATTTGACACTGAGGCTCGTGAATGTCAGGGCAAGGACTACACCCCCACCCACAATTCTTATAACCCTCCTTTCCCCCTACTTTCCCACACTAGGCCGGGGCGGATCTAGGGGGAGGGTGCAGGGGGTGCGCACCCTCCCCCCCCCCCCCCCCCCCCCCCCCCCCCCNNAGTGCACCCCCTCCTAAAAAAAATCCTGGATCCGCCCCTGTAGGCCCTCTGGAGGGCCTTACTTTGTCCACTTTTAGAGGTGTCTGCTTAATACAGTTTTATCCTTTAGAAATTACCCAGAGAGAAATAATATTCGAGATTGAGGCTTGTGAACGTCAGGGCAAGGAATACTTTGTCAAAACTCCACCCACAATTCTGGTGTTACCCATTTTTCTTCCTTCTTTCCCACACTAGGCCAACTGGAGACCCTCACTCAGAGAAAGGTTTGTGACTGAGGTTCTTGAATATCAGGGCAGGGACTACAAAATGTATCGATGCAGCAGTCATTAGAACAGCT
The DNA here is from genome assembly GCA_022179025.1 of Porites australiensis. NCBI lineage: Eukaryota > Metazoa > Cnidaria > Anthozoa > Scleractinia > Poritidae > Porites > Porites australiensis. Next base: position 309,438 of record BOPM01000368.1, on the reverse strand, counting down.
CAGGTAACTGGAAGATTGGGTGGGCAACCAAAACATTAGTTGATGAATTAAAAAATAAAATTGTGGACAAACCTTGCAAGACACAGGTACTTTGCCAAGTTCTTTGCTAAACTGGAACAGGGCATCAAAAGTGTCATCTGTTGTTTCTGGGGTTCGTACAACCTATCATGATACATAATTATATAAAAAAAGGAGATCAGCCGAAAATAAACTGCATGCTCATCACAAGACCTATTTGCATACAATGAAAGTTTACAACACCCAACCAGGCATCGCAGTTTTCAAGGTTGTCACTAAGATTTCAAGTTGACGGGTAAATACAACAAGTAGGAGGGGAATCAAACGACTAGGGATTTCTTTTGGTGCAATTTTTTCTTCTACTTTCCAATAAAAGTAGCCAGAGGCCACTCTCTTAGTAGCCAGGGAAAATCCCCGGCCCCCGGCTCTTAATGACATCCCTACAGTTTTGCTAATAAAGATTCTTATTTTTTTTGGCCACTCGGTTGTGTTCACTTGTTCCAAAGTAATCAACACTTTCAGGTGATAGAATTCATGGACCGACATGTTTTGAAAGCTCTAAATTTAATCTTTCCTAAGCTTTCTTTGCAAAACATGCATAGCTTCGGTTACGCAAGGATTCTTATTCCCAGTTTTCCATGGTCTCTGCTAGGAACGCCTGGCACAATGACACCTTTTGTGTCATAAATACGAAGAAAAATGGCTTGCAGATTATGAGTCTCAATGCTTACGCAAGTGAGACTAATTAGCCTAACAAAACAAATGGGAAATAAAATTTAAACAAAGGAAAAAAGAATGGCTACCAGTGGTGTGAGAGAATAAAAACGTTATAAACGTCTTCCGTAACCCTAAAATCAAACAAGAACATGTATGCAGCCATGTACCTCAACCAACTTCATCATAGGGACAGGATTAAAAAAGTGAAGTCCACCAAACTTGTCTTTCCTTTTCGTAACACTTGCTATCTCTCTTATTGGTAAAGAGGAGGTGTTGGATGCAAAGATAGTATGACTGCAAAAAACAAACAAACAAACAAATGCCCTAAATATTCACCACTAGATGGACTTTTCAGAATGGTAAGCTCTTCGCTTGAGGACAGCGCAGATTATTTTGAAATTGACAGCGAAAAGTGACATTAATTTTGAATAAATATTATTTATTCTGTATATGAAAACTGTACTCGCCAAGCCAGGCGAGTGATCCTTGATTTGTACTCACCTGATGGTTTTGGAACTTGCGTGCTAGGGAAGAGGGCAAGTGCCAATGTCCAACGCTGGGTATCTCTTTCACATACCTGGTTTGGATTAACTTTACATCTCTTTTACAGTCAAGCAGGTCAAGCGTTCTCGACCGTTAACAAACTAATGAATTCATTAATGGGAAAATGATTTCATTTGTTGATTTAAAAAATCCATTTATAAATACCTGGGTGCAGCATTGTCAAGGTCTGTGAAGAGTTTATGTTTAGTGCGCATGTTTTCCACAATGGCCTCTATTAACAGATCTGTGTCACCAATTGCAGTATTGGGTTCTGTAGTGATTGTTATCCTACCCAGGGTATCAGCAACAAATTTGTTTCCACCCTAGAATGCAAAGCAGTTATAGTCCATTACTGACCTCAAAGTTAAGGACATCTGACAGATTGGCAAAAAGAAGAAGGCTGTTGAGATGTCTAAAACATTGAGTAAAGACATGATATACCATATTTTATTCAATTAAGCACCCAACCTCAAATAAGTGTCCACCTAGAATAAGTGCCCACCCCTGTCCCCCTTCCCCCCCCCAAAAAATCAAGTTTTCTGCACAAGGTGATTAAAATAGACTATTAAAATATATATGTACTTCTAAGAGACTTCCCCCACAGACTGAGGTTTCTTAGTATTTTAAAACACTTTAATGAACAGTACTGTTAATATTCTTTTTTGGTACATCTTTGCATTTTGTTATCATTTACTGTTTTGTTGCAAAATAAAATCAATGACTACTACCTGAAAAGTGTGAAATTTAATAAGCGCCCAGCCTAGAAAAAGTACCCACCTTGAATAAGTGCCCACTCTCAAGGTCCAAAAATTAAATAAGCACCCAGGATGCTTAATCGGATAAACACGGTAACAACACGTCTTATGTAAATTTGGAGTCTTAAGACAATCTCATTACCGGCACCTCTATTGGACTTATAACAAAATTCTTTAGCTGTAATTAATTACATGACATGCATAATTAATCCATCAATCTTCAGTTTTGAAGGGTAAATGAGTAGATGGACAGTATGTGCCACATTATTGAGTGCACACACTTACCCTGTATGGTATTTTTTTTTCACTTATAGCAAAATATTCTCAATAGATCTTTAAAGATTAAAATGGTAACATAACGTCAAGTTTTCCAACTATGATGTAACCATACTGAGGATTAATAGAGTTCTGTGGTATTATATTAACAATGTTCAGTAGGTAAACATTATACATAGGTACCAGCGCCCATCGCCTGTTGATCATTTTAATTTTTACCCACCTCTGCATCATCTTTGAACTTTTTCTTTGCAACTCTGTCCAAGCTCTTCTCAATGGATCTGATAGATTTTGTCAAAATTGCACTTGTTTGATCCACCATCGTCACTTGATGATTTGTGGCTGCAGCAACCTAATAAACCATTGGCAGGATTAGCTCTTAGTTGATAGAAGGGTGGGGGTTCTTGGTTTGATCCCTGGTAAACAAAAAAACTTTTTTAACGTTTTTTTCATCGATAAATTTGAGTCAAGCAGACAAAGCATTACCTGTTAAAACTTCCAAACCAAATTTCATTGCAAACCGGAAAGCCATTTTGCTCATAACTTAACGCAAGTTTGGTGTAACTCGCTCAGTGGAGCTGGAGGTGAATAAGTGAATAGCAATGGATATCCTGAGCTTGATCAGCCAATCAGAGTGTGCGAAAAACACTATCCACTGTTTTAGTACTATATACTAATCACTGATATCTGGTGACTGACATCAATAACGGTATAAATATTCTAAATATATTTCAAAGTTAGTGTTAAGGTACCTGCTGGTCATGAAGAACTAGTCAGGATATTTGAACCAATCAGAAACAGAAAGAATATTTAAAGCTTCAATGAATAATAATATAAACTTAATAATTATCGTTAAAATTAACGGCACTCTGATGATATTCATATATATTTCATTATCTGTAAAAGAAGATGCACGATTAGTATTATTATTAATACTTACTCATAAACGCAATACATGACATTTAATAAACAACTAAATTCTTCGATCAAATCAAAGATCAAGTTGTTAAAAGCTAAAATATTTTCATTCGAACCTGAGCAATCCCAGCTCCCATGAGTCCGCTTCCAATGACCATAACATTCTTTATAGCACTTTGACTAGAAGACGTGCTGAAGAACGCCGAAATAGCGGCCAAGTTTTTCCGCAATAATGCATGTCTCAGAGGCTGAGCAGATGATAGTTTTGAGGCTGTACAGTGGAAAAGAGAAGCCATGTTTCCAGTCACGCACAACTCGATGAATGGAAGAGGGAAAATTAGGGAGGGACTGGAAACTAATGGCCAATGTCCATTTTTGGCACAGTAGTGCAGTCAAGGGAAATCCATTTTTCTAACCAAAAACCAAAAAAAAGAAAAATGCATTACGATACATGACTAGAATCAGACTTACAGCAACCAACAGGAACCTTTATCAAAATGTAGTGTTGAGAGTGTTATTAAGTGCTTCTGTGATCTGATACAGCGATATTTGGTGGGCCCGCGGTTTTTTCGACCAATCGCAAGCACACAGCGCGCACCATGTATGACAAAACAAACTTTCGTTTATTAGCTTTGTATCCGTTTCTTAGGTAGGTGAAATATTTTCTAATTTTTCTGTTCAAGCTCTTGTTCTTTCCACAGAAGGTTGCTATGGAGTGTCTCGGTTCTTTTTCTTATTTTTTTTTTAGCGGGGAGTGGGAGGAGGTGGGGGG
>BOPM01000368.1:284025-295515 GCA_022179025.1 Porites australiensis | reverse complement strand
AGGGAGGGGGGGGGCGAGAAGGTCCTTGTTGTATAGATACTGTCATTGCCTTAGAATGTAAATGTACATAGGTTTGGGATTATTAACCTATCTGAACTCAGGAGCTTGCTTTGTTACTGCATCAAGCAGAAAATATTAACATATAACACCAATACTTAGGTGCCTACGCTGGATCTCTGTGATATATAAGTATATTTTTCAAAATAGTGTTACTGACTTACAAGGCTCAAAAATAATGGTCAGATACCTACAATTGTGGCTACATCAGAGATATACTGAGATATAAGAACTTGGGCTATGTATTCAGATCCTCAAGCAACCAGTTGCTTGATGAACCCATGGCCAATCTCAAAACGTATGGCAATAGAGCATACTCTGTAGCAGGACTGAAACTATGGAACATTCTTATTTCTAACATTGGACATTAGGCAATCATTAACACTAATCTCAAGACTTATCCTTTTAAGGCCGGCTTGATTTTTTAATTTTTAATTCTTTAATTTTTATCCGGTACTGGTACATGAACTTGATTTATCATTTATAGATAATGTAGTTTTTAGTTAACCTAATTTAGAGAAATAAATAATCAATGATCAGTGCGTCAGGCCTCAACAAGATACTTCATAAGGGCCGTGTTTCATACATAATGATCATGATAAATCTTTTGAGACTGTTTAGTACTGACCTGCCCACAGTAAGCATTAAATAAAGTATTATCGCAAGCTAGGTACCATGATTTTTGTTACATTTTTGAAACAATATGAAATACATGTGTGTAATAACTGACTTACTGATTAGGATCTGGTTTCCCTCATTTATTGTTCGTATCGACTGGAATTTAAAGAATCAATAAGATCTGTTGAGATTATGGAATTTTAAATGCTGATCATAGATAATTTGTACTTTTCTTTGTCAACACAGGACATGGGTAAAACTCACAGACATGAGAAGAAGGTAAAATGTTACTTATTTTTCAATGAAAAATTCTTGTCACATTTTTGTCATTTGTGCGACCTTTTTTTACCACAAAATTGTTTGCTCCACCAACTCATAATTCCTCGATTTGCTCCAATAAAATGCTAGCATTGAAGTGTCAGATGTCCAACCTTTTCACATAAGTCACGTGTTAAATTTACTTGATCCAACTCAGGTGAAATAGAAATTAGTTTTAAGTTTTGTGTTCAGTTCACTCCTTTACTGTTTAGCATCACAGTAACTGTTTTCATTGAAATTTTAACCCTATCATGCACTTTGTTAGCTTACAAATACAGCTGCCGTTCCTTGCTACCATGGTGATGATTTACAAAAATGTTTACGTATAAATCTGGTGATCATGGGGTTCTAGAAAAATTTGTTCTCCTGGTCTGTTGTTATAAAGTTTTATGTACTTCTGTGAACTGGCACCAGAAAAACTCTTGCATGGTCCCAGAATACTTGCTGATTTTGGTAGGATTTTAAAATTACATCTGATCTTTGTGACCTTTTTTCTTTTGCCTGTCATTCATTAACAGTAGTTATTTGAACAAGAGTAGTGTAATGATACATTATACTTTTTTTAAATAGCTACTTACTATGAAAACCAATTAGGTTTCCTAACCAGTTTCTGTGAAGAAAATCTTAATTTGGAAAAAAATTTTAATTTCAGTTTAATAATACACTGTACATACCTGTGAACTTTTCTATTTTTTTGTCATGAATTTAAATTTCATCGTAATTATACAAGTCATGTAACAGTCAATATTATTGTTTTAAAGAGTGATGGAAAAATAATTTTGTAATAATATTTTATTTTTGTGACAGCTTCCCAAACCAGATGACCTTGCAGTTGTCTGCTACACTAGTGGAACAACAGGTACATGCCACTGTATTACAGACTTTGATGTAGATCCAAATGTTCACTTGCAGAGATGCCAACTTCTGGAGATCTTAAGTCTAGAGAACTTTCCTTTTGCAGCCCTGTGCCCTGCAATCACAGCCCACCCCACCCCCAACACACACAAGTCAACCTATCCCCAAATCTTAACGTCAGTATTGCTCATGACATTAAGCTTAAACTTCATGACATTAAGCTTCTGTGACTCGAATGCTGCACACCTTATCATTACATTCATTGTCAGTGATGAAATTATGTCACCGGAAACTGTGAGCCATACTATGGTCTTGAGAAGAAAAATCATTGTTGGATTTTGGGGAAACTTTTTGGGCTAAATTCCAAACTGAAGCAGAGAAAAGCAGAAAAGTCAACTTTATCTTGGATAAACAGGAAAACTGGGAGATTAGTACTGTATCAATGGGAGACTTCCGGATCAGTCAGAGCTAGTTCAGCTGAATTTTGCTACCCTATACTAGAGTAAACTCCCAAAATCCCCCTATCCTAGAGTAGCTGTTTCCCCAGTATAGATAAAATCTTCAACCAACTGATCAGTTTCCTGAAAAATGATACCCTATTCTAGACCCAAACTCTCTGATTTACATACCCTATCCTAGAGTAAACTGCTTGAAAACCATACCCTTCACAGCGGCACATACCCATATAGACCATATATGGCAGTACCCCCCCCCCCCCGGGTCTTTTGTAAACAGAGGGCAAGGTTTCAGCTAGTTTGTAGGTTATTTCTTAGTCATCAGCCCTCCTTTTTGGCCATTTCTCAGTTATCAGCAGAAGTATTGTGATTCTTGGTAGCTGGCTGTTCCGTGGCAGTTGGTTTTACTTTTACAGAATTCCCTGTGAATAGTTTATCCCTGTTCAGATCTTTGCGATTTGTGAATAATTAGATCATGTATTTATTATGAGTGAGATTTTGACAGAAGTTAACTTTTTTGTGCAATTTACCACTAGGGAATCCCAAAGGAGCAATGATCACGCACAGAAATGCCATTGGAATGCTTTCTGGTCTGGTTTATATTGTTGAACAGGTAATTTGTTTTTTGTTGTACATGTAGGACCATAGCTAGCAAGATACAAGATGAAGGATTTTAATCCACAATTTCTTTTTAAAAATAGAAATGATTTTTCTCAAGAAGTATCATAGCCTGCGTAGCCGGTGTACATGTGTGGAAGTAATGTGCGCAGGAAAGGACAGGGCACCCAAGGGAGACATGCAGTGGGAGAGGAAGCACCTGCCCAAGAGACCCATGAAAATTGTTTCCCAATCCCTATCCAATTACCTGGCAGTCGCTGCGTGATCTGTCAGAAATTTTAACAGAAAACTATTAACCTCGCACAAACAAAGCTAGCCTATGTTGAAAAATTGGGTGCAGGAAAGAATGGGGCGTGTGAAGTGGACTCACATGTCTACCTTGTGCACCCCATTCTTTCTTGTGCCCATTACTTCCAAGTGCCTACTACATAGGTTAGAAATATCAAGTTAAAAGTGCCAAGAATAGCATTTACAATGGTTCTAGAGTTCAACTTTTCTTGGGGGTATGCCCTCAGACTGCCCTGGTGGTGGACACCTGTTTGGATCTGGTTGGGATGGGGGAATGCATCAGGAAGTTAGTGACTTTGTTTCTGACATGAGGTACATGCACCAGTACCTTTAGTTGAACGAGAAGTATAGCTTTTTTTGCATCAAAGAAAATTATTATTACTATTTTGTGTAAAAAACTGTAATGGATGCATCCAAGTATGCACTGTTTCGTCTCAAAAATTTGCTATTTAGTAATTCTCTTAGTTCCATAATAATATTATACTATACATGGAGGAAAAGCAGTCATCACAAACATTCATGGTTTAATGGACTAGTGAACTGTAGTCTTTTTTTCCCCCTTGAAATGTATTATTTTTAAAATAATTAACAGGAAACAGATATAGTGTACACTAATACCTATAACTACCTTTTTCTCTTTTTCTTAGTGTGGTATATCTTTCAGTGATAGTGACGTACACTTGTCATACTTGCCTTTGGCTCATATGTATGAGCGGCTGGCTCAAGTAAGTCTTACTGTGCACTGTACCATCCTTTACCTTTCTTACATCATACACCATTGTGAGATCAAGGTAAATTTAATAAGTACCATATTTCCTCAAATAACATGCATCCCTTGATAAATCGCCTCCCTCAATTAATCGCCCCCCTTTGACGGAAATATTTAAATTCATTGCCTCTTTCGAATAACCCCACCCCCTGCCCCTCTCGCCATCTTCTCTTCCTTTTATCCCCTCCCTGTCAAGTTGAAGTGCAATGTGATCCAGCAAAACCAATCAGTAACGATTCAAGCAATGAAAATTAATCAAGGAACTCAATTTGGAAAACTTAAAAAGCCCATATTCAGTTTATTTGATGTGATTGTTTTTTGATTTAATGGGAAAATAAAACAAAATATTTAGGGCGCAACTTCCAGTGAGCAATATTTGAAATAATCGCCTCCCTGGAATAATCGCCCCCTTTTTGTGCGAGAAAAAGAAATGATCGCCCCTAGCTATTATTCCAGGAAATATGGTATGCTAGGTGCCATTAGTCGGCAATGTGATGGTGCCTGAGTGAATGCCACTCACCGGGTTGTCCTCAGGGTCCGTTTATGAATTTCTTTTGATCTATGTCTAATAATGTTGGAAGAGACCTCTTATTTTTATAACAAATAGACTGCAATACAGTCGGTTTTTTTCTTAAAATTGGTTTTGCAAGGCACAAAACACCAGCGTGATAATTTTGAACGCAGCACATGGGCCTCACCAGCTCTACGTGTGTGTGTGGTGCGAGAAGAAAAACCGACCGTATTTTTCGCTTTTCTCCCCAGACTCGCTCCCCCTTTTCACTCTTACTCCACTGCTTGCGTTTGCGTTCTTAACCTAGGCAAAAATAGGGGTTTTTTGTAGTCTATGTTAGAAAAAAGATTAGCCAACCTTGAATTATAATATTCAAGAAACGGGTTAGGGTTTTCAACAAACAAGGTTTACACCTACTTCTAATTAAACAGAGTTGGACTCCTCAACTCATTTGTCATTTGTCTCTTTTAAGCTGATGATATTCACCTATGGCGGTAAAGTAGGATTCTTTGGTGGAAATGTGAGAAACATTCTGGATGATCTCCAATCTGTAAAGTAAGTGAGCAATCTAGAAACAGCTTGACATGTACATATAACTGTTTGATCATTATTTTTGTGCTTGTTTGTTTAAATTGACACAATCAGACTTTCAGTTAAGGTAGTTTTATCCGTGTTGATAATATGGAAAGTACCAGAGTGACAGCTGACTACAAAAATTATAGGCTTGAAGCTGTGAGACTGAAGTAATTATCACCGTGGGGTTGCATGCAAGATCGTAGTTTAGACACTAAGCACAACTATGCGCACAAATTGATCCCACTCTCCCCTCCCTATCAAAATTAATATTGAATCTACTGTCTGATGGAGCAGAAACGAATTGTGGAGTTGCACACATTTTAGATATTCCTACTGATGAACGGTTACAACTTTTTTTGGTGTATTTGTTTTTTTCAGTCACTCACATAACATAAAAATAGAACGTTACAAAAGGTGTCAATTAAAATATAAGTTAATGTGACAAGGAAGCCTAAAAATCTGGGAGCTTAACAGAGTGTAGCCCGTTTTAAAGACAGCAGTTAGATAGTAGGAGAAGCAACAACCATTTATGGCCAATCGACCAACATGTATGTTACTTTATGAATTCATTGATCTATCTTACCTTGTAGACCCACTCTCTTCATCTCAGTGCCCCGAGTGTTAAACCGAGTGTATGACAGGGTATGTAATAGAGTATTGCCCGTTTTAAAGACTAACATAATTTAGTAAAATCTAACTACTAGTTTATTATCAATGCTGCGTTCTTATTGGTTGAGCTACTACTAGGCTATATATTATAGCCCACTAGTAGCGAAAAGCGCCAGCATTTTGGCAGCAAAAAAGGATTGTAGTCTAGCGTTAACTAGCCAAAGTTGTTTTGTCTCAATTTTTTTGACCAACTAGTTGGATTTTACTAATTAAAAAAAAAAACAATTATTCCTCCTGCCCTCATGGGCTATTGACTCAGAGCCCATTGTGCTCGAGGAATGATTGTTAAATATTGCTCAGTTAGTAGGCGCGTTACGGAAACGCACGGTCAAACTTGTAACTATCCTGTGATCACGCCTTCCCTATACCTCGGTAATTATGTCTTTCGTGTGTAAGAGGGTTTGATGGAGGGATTGTTCTGTCTGTTTTCTTAGGTAATGAAACAAGTATCGTCCAGTTCAATAAAAAGCTTTCTGTTCAACTTGGCAATGAGTTCCAAGAAGGCTGAATTAAACAGGTGCGAAGTAGTTATCTTCTCATATATTCAGATCGTTCAACAAAGAGAAGGTACCTGAGAAGGTACCTGAGAGTCTGCTGTAACCAAGAACTGTAGCCGAGTGCAGTGCGTAGTCATGGCAACCCTGTGAGTGGCATCCGCGCGAGCACCATCACCCTGCTGACCAGTGGAACTTAAGCATACTTATCATATACTTACCAGTGTAGGAAGGGTGGGGTAGGGAGCAGAACTCTTTACAAGCTAACTAGAAGAACGTAAGCATACTTACCATATACTTACCATAAGGAGGGAGGGAGGGTAGGGAGCAAAACGCTTTACGAGCACGGGCAACGTCAAGCGACGCGAACGGTTTGATCTGACTGACCTCAACAGAGAAGCCATAAATTTCCGGAGGCCCATGTGAAGCTATTCGATCATCCCCGTTAATCTCGAACTAAACACTGCCGGCCAGCAATATGGAGTGTGAGCAATGGCCTTTTTAAGCGGACTCACATAAACTGGAAGTGAAGGCTTTTCCCTTCTAAAATATCTTGACAGTACCAAAGTCATTTTGCGAAGTGTCTTTACTCTTATAGAGACGCGCACGATTTCCCGAAAATTTGGACAAAACCACTGCCCAAGAATCCAAAAAGTCCACTTCCACTGGTTTGCGTCTCACGGCAAAGACGTCCTTTCTTAAACTCCTTATTGTTGTGTTGTGTTTAAGGGACTGGTCACAAGTTTATTACTATTATTATTATTGTTATTGTTATTATTATTATTATTATTTTAATTATTATTATTATTATTATTATTATTATTATTATCATCATCATTATTATTATTATTATTATTATTATTATTAACTGAAGCGGGTTACTGGTCTTAACTAGTCTTTTGATCACTCTCCTTAGGAATATTATCCGAAGAGATAGTATATGGGACTACCTGGTGTTTAAAAAAATACAGGTTAGGCATAGTTAGTTCTTTATTATTTATTTTTTGTTAATGTTTGAGTTTTTTGGATTTTGATCTTTAACTGAAAGAGAAACTCAATATTAAACATATTTTCCGTTCCTCTATTTATAAATGCAGAATTCTCTTGGCGGAAGAGTGCGCATTCTCATCTCTGGATCAGCCCCACTTCGCGACGATGTCATGATTTTCCTGCGCTGTGCTCTTGGTTGTCAGGTAATTATTTGGCTGCCTGTGGCAAATTTCATTCTAGTTGCATGTACCATGGGCGACAAAACTGTATCCTTCCTTCCACCTCTCTTTTGAAAGTTGGATGTTAGTGATTTCCTTGAAGGCTTGAGGGCTGGGTTGTTCAAAACTGGGTTTTAACCGAGGGTTTGAGCTTAAATTTGAATTCAGATTTGAAAGCTTTAAAGGCAAATTCAGCTCTGCAATCTGATGATTGGATGCTCTAAAAAGAATTACGAAAATATCGGGAAAAAAGCTTTTGAACAAATAAAAAAGAAACCGTGATTAAAATTTAACCCCGGGTTGGCGCTAATCGGCCTTCAAACAACTCGGCCCAGGTAGCTTGAATATCGGCACAACATTGTTTAGAGCGGGGTGGGGAAGGAAACCATTTTTTCCCCTTTGACGAAGGTACTATCGGCTAAACTTGAGAAATGTCAGTGAAATATCAACTAGTTTTGTCGCCGATTATTTATCTTGAAATCTGACTGTTAAGGAGCAGGGTTCTGGTTACTGGGATGACAAAGATCGGCTGGGTTTAATTGGTTGGAAAGCGAACCCAAATATATGAAAGAGCACCTAGGCCTGATTAAGACTGTGAAATTTGAGCGTGATTAGGGAAAAGGGAATTCAATAAAGGACCTTGGAAATGAAAGGGCATCGTATCGATTAGGAGGCAGGGGCTGTCCTTCCAACCATTTTAAAAGGCACAGTGTCTTTACCTTGAAGCCAATAACACTCAGATATAGTAAACCGTTCCTGATTATTGCGCCTATAAACGGATTAATATTTGAACTATCTTTCCGGTGACAGGCTTCAGTTAATTTTCTGATCCAATTTGATTTAAATATTCGTTCCGAGCCCTCTTAGCGCAGGGTAGCACCATGGGTAAGAACATTTGGTTATCTATGTATCAAGGAAATTTTCGTTCTGAGAAAATAGTCTGTACGAACATACGTCCACCCCTTCAAGTAAGCCGAGGTGAAATTTTGCATGTCAAGCACCCGCACGTTTCGGCGGTAAATCGCTTGGCCACCCGGACTTTTAGAGAAGAAAAAACTAGCAACAACAAAGCTGGTTCTTTCTTTCGACTCGATTTTAATGTCTACACTGACGTGGATAACAGAGAAAGAGCTAGAGCGAAGGATAAAAAAACAAGGGAGAAGAAGAAAGAAAAACATGAAAATTTTATCGCGGCGGTGAGAAAATGAGAAATGCAAGCGGCCACCAAGGTGAAAATAAGCGGCAGCGATAAAAAGGTGAACAGGAACAAATACGACTTTTCCTCCATAAAACGTGTAACTAGGAAGTTTCTGGACGTTTCACGTTGTAGTCGTGCAAAACAACGGCAAAGAAATGTACAGAAAAGTGTGCTGAACGAGCAAAGTTGTTGTTGTTGGTTTTTTTTTTGCTAATTTTAACCTATCGGTATTGATTTTTTTTTTGCCGTTTTCGTTTCCGTCGCGGCTTAGCATTACATGATTTTATATTTTGTTTGAGTAAACTATAAATATTAACGACAGCTTCTCCTTTAGCCCTGGCTAATGACTAATTGAACCAAAATTTAACATGCCCACGCAAAAACTTGTTGAGGCTCACTCGTATTGGGAAGGAGAGTTCTCTCAACATTTATACTGTATGTCTGACTTTATCTAAACCTCCCTGTTTTCTAATCAGGTGCTGGAAGGTTACGGCCAGACTGAGACAACGGCTGCTGCGACCATACAAATGATCGGCGATCAAACTTACGGTGAGAAAAAAAAATTGTGGAAATTCACATTGATCATGACCAATTGACCATGAGTAAAGTTGTGGTACTATTCTGTGCGAATTCTGCGGCGTAATAGCTGTCGATCAGCTGCTAGAGAGTGAGTAGAGATTGTTGCGGTGTCTAGTTGTTACTAGATTTTTGGTAAAACAATTAGATCACAGACTAAGGGCTTCATATCTGCTGCATTATCAACTATCTGCCGATCTAAATGGAGTGTGAGCTTCTAACTAGTCAGCCTGTTCCAGGCTCTCAAATAGTAAGGATGGCGCGCAAGTGTAAAATACAACACAACTGTGTGACATTGTACATAAAATCTACCGGAGCCACATAGGCTTGTCTCAAAAGTAACAATGACTACCTTCAACGTTGTGGATCGTGGTAAAATTGGTAAGTCCGTCGAATTCTCTCCGTATTTATTACTGTATTTTTGATAATAGGTCATGTTGGTCCGCCACTTCCATGCAACAAGATAAAGCTTGTTGACGTACCTGAAATGGAATATTTTGCCAAAGATGGCAAAGGAGAGGTGAGCAAGTTAAGACGGAGCAATTTAGGTTCCTGGGAAACTGCCCACCTACCCCTCCCTTAAGCTGATATTAACACTTACTTCTCACTTAGGGCAAAATGTTGGGTTAGGGGAGGGGTAGGTGGGCAGTTTTCCAGAAACATAAATTGATCCGTTAAGACTATTATGTTCACACTATAGAGTACTGAAGTGTGACGTCACAAAAAATTAAATTTGTGAAATTATGGGATTTGTCAAGATATTCTGAAAGAACAACGCCCAAGACGCCTACTTGCCAAAAATTAGCCTTGTGGGGCAAATTGTCTCTGATATATTACCCCAGTTATGTTTTGGTGACTCCATACAAATCCTCCTAAATTTGGCTTGGGTCTAAACGTTTAGACCCAAGTCATATCGCCCCAAAAACAGGACTAATTCATGGATTCGAGATCAAAAATCCAACAAACACTTCGCAGACGGATATAAAAAGCTATTTCGTGCCTTTGTACGCGAGGCTGTACAAATGTTAGTGCCAAAAAAAACCTTGCGGTAAGTCACTTACCGCTGGAAGCCCTTTCTGCCGTTCAAACATGAGCTGCAAACTGCAAACGCGACCGCAAGACCGTGACAGTCACGTGACATTTTGCGGTTTACGGTTTGCGGTTTTCCATGAAAAACCTGATGCTAAAGGTCTCTATTAGTGCCCTTTATACGAGAAAAAATAAGACGCGTCTTTCATTAGACGTATAAACGGCACATTGAAACGCGACTTAGCAAAGACGCGTCTTATCGAAGGATAGGTGTTAGGGGCTGTTCTTAGATAAGACGCGTCTTAGCTAAATTTCAAACGAAATGTGCCGTTTATACTGGATAGTTTGAGTCCTATTTAGGACGCGTCCTATGTAAGGCGCTTCTTATTTTTCCTCGTATAAATGGCTCATTGTTAGCTGTAAAGACCAATTAAAGCCAATTTGAAAAGGGTCCCCTAAGTATCTGTGATTGGCCTCGCAGACACAAAAACCGTGGCTCGTTTCTCAAATCTGAAAAAAAAAAATTACAAACAGCCACGGAACCCTCGCTAGTATCTTATCAATAGAGGTGACCGCTGAACGTAAGTTCGCTTTGCAGAAATATAGGGAGACTCGCTCTATAGCTCCAAACTTTTTAGAGAACCGTGATTTCCAGCAAGGTCAGGAAGGGTCTCCTGTTTGACTTCTCAATTTCTTTGTTGTTTCTACACGGGAATGGCATTCGCTCGACCGCATTCACGTTTTGCCGTCTTCAATCTTCTAATCTTTATTTTTGGTTCTTTCTATACGTCGCATGTCAGATTTGCTTTTACGGACCGAACGTGTTCAAGGGCTACCTTTATGACGAGAAGAAGACAAAGGAGGCTATTGACGAGGATGGATGGCTGCATTCAGGCGATATTGGGGAGTGGCAACCGGTTAGTGATGTCATCTTTGTAGCGACTGCTGAAGAACTTATTAGTGTTATTGCAACAGCGTATTTTCGCCGTGTCAAGCGTTACAGTTAGCTTGTACAACGTTATAAACTGTACCACAGGAAAGTACTGCTCTATGGCATTCATTTGAATGGACACACTTAAGGATTTCATTCACAGACTTGAAAGTGACAACAACCTTGCACAGCATAATAAACAGTACCACAGGAAATCACTGCTGAGTACCGTTCATTTGAATGGTAGACTGCAAAACAGTCCGCATTTTTGCATATTCAAGTACGCGCGAGCAGTCAAACAAAAGGTCTGGAACGAGGCT
>BOPM01000368.1:246525-279025 GCA_022179025.1 Porites australiensis | reverse complement strand
GAGAAATGATTGTTAACTTGAGACTTAAGGCGGGAAAAGTTTCGTTGTTTGATGTCATGTGACTTGAAGTAGCCAGTAAGAGGGCACGCTGTCGGGGAAAAAATCCAACGATTTAAGGCATCTTGCTATAGCTGAAAATGCTCGTTTTGGATATTAGTGAATGAGTGCGTCAGCTCTGAACTGTCTGACTCCCAGAATACAATTTCTTGGAAACTTCCTGGCTTGCGTGGAAGGAATTAACACGAGAAAAAAAATTCCTTTTTTTCGCTCACTCTCCAAACTTTCTACGGTCAAAACACAGTCAACTTTTCTTTCGGGTAGCGCTTTCTTGGTCGCGTAAAAATGCTTCCTTTTATTGCGGTTCAAAATTTTGCCTGATGAAATGTAAGCCCTGAAGAGTGATATTGCAAATACGGGAACTTGTTATTTTCACCCTTAAGAGAGCTAGCTTAGACAAACGTTCCTCGTTATACACGCTTCTTCTAGGTGAAAGCGATTGCACTCACGCCAGAGATATGGACAGTAGATAATGGCCTGCTCACGCCAACACAGAAGTGTAAACGGCCCGCCGTAAAGACCCTATTCACGCAGACATTTGAAGACCTTTACAGTACAATCCCAGAATGAATTACGTCCACAATCTATCCTCAACTCTTCTCTGTTATTCTGACAATCTCTTAAGATTATGTTATCTGGCCGCTCATTGAGTCGAATATGAAGACAAAAACTATTTTTTGTGAATGCCGCAATGGCAGATGTCATGATGATACAAAAACTTTTTAAAACACTGAACTATATCCACTACACTACGCAAAGGCGAACCAGCAATAGTTTTCTCGCTCCAAGAAACACACACTCTTTGACCGAGTGTTTATAGAAGATTTTCCAAGTCACCTTTTTTAACCCTTTAAGTCCCAATAGTGACCAAGATCAATTTTCTCCTAACAATATCCATACATTGTCAAGAGATAAGTTATGAGAATTAATAAAATGATCACCTGAGAGAAAATGCCTTGATCTGTCATCAAATTCTCTCAACTAATTCC
Source organism: Porites australiensis (assembly GCA_022179025.1). Taxonomy (NCBI): domain Eukaryota; kingdom Metazoa; phylum Cnidaria; class Anthozoa; order Scleractinia; family Poritidae; genus Porites; species Porites australiensis. The sequence goes on along the minus strand of BOPM01000368.1, from coordinate 277,979 downwards.
TTAAGAAAATGTAGGGAGATCAGTTTGGAGAAGTTGTATGTGGATACTGGGGCTTAAAGGGTTAAAATGAAACCTCTGACAAAACTTTTGCATGATAAAATTTCAGAAAGTAAATTGTGTTGAAGGTGTTAAGGAAAAGGAAACTTCGAATAGTCCTCATTATAGTTTTCTTCAGACGAGTAAACCTATATTCTTTAAACAAAATTCATCGTATTTGCAATCCTTGTGTTCGGTTATTGTTTTCAGCTCTCTTGCATTGGGAATTCATTTATGTAAATCTTCGCAAAGTAGTACTTTGAAAATCAGGCTTAGTGGTGATATTTGCCCGTCTGACGTAAACATGTGATGGGGACTTAAACAATGAAACAGGACATCTTCATTTTAAGCAATCCAGGGTTAGTTAGGTTTTAGTTTTTCATAAGTAATTCGTGTTTATCAGAAGTAATACAAGAAAGTTCCAGACTCTTTTGAAGACAAACTTACGCCCAACTTTCTATGGATACATGCACCTTTTTATACCGCTCAGTTGAAGTTTGTTGGGAGAAACATGTCTTGGATTTTATTATATGTCCATTCCTTACGTGTTGTATCAAGAACTTCGTTTAAATTGCCTCGCATTCTGTTTCTCAACTGACAAGGAACGTTGCGAGGGATTCTCTAAGAATTGAATTTTTTAATGTAGTTTTCAGTTTCGTGTTTATAACATTCTTCGAAAATACAAATTTAAAATTCCGTGTTCATCTGCGCAACGGTGCGCAGGATTTTGCAAAGGGTTTCATAATAAACTCAAGCAAGCTCTCCAACTATAGTTGACGACGGCGCGCACAAATCAAACAACTGGCTTGACATATGGTAGAGCGACAAATTGAGCACGGGAAGTCGGGTTTAGTCCTTTCCGCGCGCTTTCCCGTCGTCAACTGACGTTCCCGTCCTGTTGGTAAATCAGCCTATTATGGGGAACGCAGCGTTTGTTACCTACAAGCGCCATTGCGAGCGAGGTGAGTCTTCAGAACGCACCCGAGTCTCTCTCGAGTCTCTGGCGTAATTGCCATTATTAGTGAGTTTACGCTATAGGACGGCAGGAAGAAGAGGACGGCAAAACGCGTGTGTGTGACAAACGTGACAGGACTATTACTTGCGAGTTTTGTGGTGATCTTCACTTAGCAGTAATGTTTTCTGGTCTTTACAAAAAGATCCGTTTAATGGCGAAATATTATTTCAAATAAAATTTTTGTCACGCTTGTCACATAAGGTTTGCCGTCTTCGTTCCTCTCCCGTCCTGTTGCGTAAGTTCACTATGAACAAAATGAACCAGGCGGTCGTGACACAGCCTCTTAAAAAGCGGCAAAAAGGTAGCTCTATTAATCACAATAGATTTTTCAACTGGTAAGTAGGTAGATCCCTTAAGAATTCATATTATTATACAGTAACATGTTTATCAGATCAGAATTAAGCAGATTTACCTGGAGCCACTTGGTTCGGCTCCGTCATAGAACATGTGACTCTGCTCAAAACATTATTCAGAAATATCGAAACTAGAGTGAATCAAACGACATTTTGATGTTGCATTATCTATTTTGTTCAAAATCAAATGCAGTTGCTTTTTTACTTGAATGGCCAACTCCGTATACAGGATAAACGGTGAAACATCGCTATTATAAAAGGTTTTAGTTCTCTGTCAAATTCAATTAAGTTAAATGTTTATGAAAATTAGAGCATAATTGATGAAATTGGATGAATAAAGGATATTAGCGTAATATTGTTTTTCTTGCCAGTTTCTTACCTTGTAACTGAAAAACAAGTGTACCACCCGTCTTCATCATCAAACTGGTTTTTCGAGTGCAACAATTCGTTTATTAAAAAACCGATGGTCATACGTGCAAGTGACCGCTCTATACTTATCACACGGCCATAAGGCCTGGGTTCAAAAGTGTGTCCCAGTCCAGCAACGAGCAGCACATTCTAAACAAAGATCTCTCTCGATTCATGCAGAGTCTACCTGGAGTACGCCAAACCGATCGGGCAAATGAAAGAAATGCTGTGGACTTTAAAACTCGTGATAAACAGCTTGGTGGCTGTCTTATAAGGTTAAGGCTCATGGTCAAGCTGACTCATTCCCTGTCGTCTCTCAGTCTTCTATTAATATTAACGAGAGAAGCGCGGTCAGGGGAAGCGCAAAGGGGTGATGGGTAGGAGGAAAGAGTTCCCGTTTTACCTTCTCATCGTCCCCTTCGCATCAGGTGCCGTAATAGTCTTCCGCGACCGTTTCGTGACCGCAAATGATAAGAGGCGACTGGGGACGAGTAGCATGGTTAATTATATGGCGGGAAAACTGACATTGGTTCCCCACAAGCAGTTTTATTTTTCCATTTACTTCTCAGTGTAAAACCGTAACTAATGCACCGAACATTTCACATAAATAGCGTAGTTGTATTTACATTATACTGGATTACGGGCTTTTGAAAACTCCCTGTCTGAGGGTAACAAATGCGTCTACAGTATATGAATATAATCATTGCAACCTTGGGTATAAAAATGGTTAAATACATTGGCTCTAATATGCTTCTATTCTTACCAAGGCTCATCCGCTTTCGGTTGAAAGACTATTTTCTCATTACCAAACCACTAAAGGCCAAGTGAGAGAGATGAACAAAAAAACCTTGTTCTTTATAAATTCGTTTCTAGAAGTGGTAGCCAATTTTACCTCTATTTTTGCCACAAATACGATAAATATTTTCAGGATAAATATCAAATTTGGCGCGTGGTTAAATAATGTCAGATACTGATAAGACGAAAACTAACTTCCCAAAATACCTTGCACTTACCAAACTCAAAACGTTTTAGAAGGAGCTTATAACTTTCGATAAATTGGAGGTTATTTTTCTTGGGTGATCTGGACGTTTGCGCCACAGTTACGTTGTTCTTTGAGTCGCATAACTAAGCACTAGTTGTGAATTATAAAGCTACGGTTTGTGTGGGAATTCAATACTGAATTCAACCCCCTGTTTTCACCCCCATTTTGCAATTACCGTCGTCACCCCGGTTCCGCTGTCCCTGAAACTATGCAGCGAATCGTTGTGTTGACCTACTCATGAATCTTAGGTTTGAATTTAATGTGTAACAGATTCAACCTGTTTTTTGTTCTACTTCTGCTTGTTCAAATACGCGCTCAATTTCTTCTTTGAACTTTCGGTGTATTTGAACTCTTTTTGCTTTAAGCGTCGGCGTGAGAAGTCCGTTCTCGATGCTAAACATCTCTGAATGGAGGTGGATCCTCTTGACCTAAAAGATTAACATATTTGTAAATAATTTATTAATTGTCAGAGATTGATGTAACTGTAGAATAACCTATAAATATGGCTTTATTGGGAAAACGTGAGTTCAGAAAAACGAGGACAACATCGTGACCGAACAAGCTTGGTCAATAAAGGATTTATTACATGGCTCGTCTTGCACATATCGGAACATAGCATTCGCTTTATCCTACCCACTCACAAAAACCAACCTTACATATTCAAATACTAGAAAGGCCTAGCAGAATGCAATCTGAAGAAGTTCGAGTGCATTCTTACAACAAGAGCGTGCGTTTATCTCCGGTGAATCTCGAACAAGGCTGAGTAATTTACGTTAAAAGGTGATAAGTAATGGTAACAGGACTCAGTGGAGTCCAGTTCGGTCTGTATTCATACGAGAGAGTAACAAAATCGGACGACCGCGTAATAACTTTATCAAAATTTATGAAAAAAGGCTCTTTTTTTAAATAAAAACTCAAGAAAATCCAAGGTTTTTTTGCTAGCTTTAAAAAAAGCCATTTAAGCGAGAGCGTGAGATGGCGCGTACTGTCCAATTACTTAGGCATGACGCATACTGTCCTATTAAACTGTCCTATTAAGGCTGAAATCTGGACAGCTGATAGCCAAACAGATTTGAGAATTTTGTTATAGTTATGATTATTTCTAAAATACCAACAACTTGCCAACAAAGCCCAAACGTACTTTGTTCAAATAGCGAAGTAAAACCTTCTTAGAAACTGACATCAAGATACACTTTTTACATAAAGTTGTAGTTAGAATGGTCCATGGTTGATAAAGAAGTTATTATAGTTCATTAACTCGAACAAATCAGCCAATGAGCGTGGAAGCAGTATCGCATATCAATGACGTCGACGTCCACGAGAAAGACCGGTTAACTTTGTGAAATAGTTTTTTGTTGGTGTTTTCTGTTAAGTAAAATCGTTGAAAGTCTAGTAGTAACTGAATCACGCAGAGACTTGTACCTGTTCTAGAGAGTTCAGTCCACCCTCTCGGCCTTTGTCCAGCATGTCTTGGAATATAGTCTGATACACAGTCTGAAAATGAGGAAATTGGGAGTTTTAGATGCCAGGACGGCGACGGCAACGAGAACGTCAAAAAAGCAAAGGGTTGAAAAGGCAAAAGAGCAACTCTGCACGTGCATTACGCATTTTTTGTGTTTTCGTTGCAGTCGATGCACGACTGTGACTTGAAAACCCTTATTTCACGTTTTATGGAGGACGTAAAGAAGTGACGACGAAATTTTCTTTCTCTTTCTGAACTTGGGTATAGTCGTGAGGAACTCGGCTCCAGAAAAGTTCGCTTGCATTTGACAAAGCGAACTGGAATAATCGCCATTTTTTAAGCGACATTTTCGTGGCCGTCGCCGTCGTGGTATCTTAAACCTCTAATTTATATGTAGAGCAAAGTTCGGAAACAAAAGTATTCTCGTATCAATTTTTAACCTCTGTAATTTTTTTTCACAAAAATTGGGTTAGCTAATGTCAGAAATATGGACCCATGTAAGGGATCCCGAAATCCGGGATAATTTTGCTTGTGAAATCGGGAATCCTAGCGTTTTGAATCCGGAACTTTCACGGAGGGCAACTGAAATTCTGAGGGGAGGGGAAATCCAAAGGACGCAATTTCCGTGGGAGTGGGATTTGGCTTCTTGAGGTCTTGAGAGAAGTCAGTATTGTTCAAGAAGAAGTGTTTTACCTTATTTTCACAAAGCTGTTTAATGTCTCCTTCAATGCCATTATTTCGGGCCCAGGGCTCCAGGACTTCTGCGTCCGGGACAACAATTGCCACGATGAAAGACTGGAAAGAGAATTAAAGTTGTTTATTTATTTATTTATTTTTCCAATACCCAGTGATATGTCTTTAGCCCTTGAATCCCTTCATAGCGAGATAATTTTTTTAAAAAAAATGCGAGATCTATCTTGTACCTATTCACTAACAGTTTGGCCAGCTTCCTCGCCATTTTCTTAGCATGCCTGTAAGTGAAGTATTTTGGCATGTGCGACACGTCGAAAGAGCAATGGCTGGCTGGGGTTGGGAAAGAGAGCGAAAGAATACTCCTCTCTCTCCCTCCCCCTCTCCTCTGCCTTTAGGAACCCCGCCGATATTGACCAACATTAATTTTCTCATAACAATAGCCATATGTTACCAATAGAAATGGTTATGAGAGTTAATAAAATGATCACTGAAGAGAAAATGCATTGATCTGTTAACAAACTCTCTCAACTAACTCTTGAAGGAAATGTATGAAGATCAGTATGGAGAATTTATATGTGGATGTTGGGGCTTCACGGGGTAAGCCCATCTAGTCTGAATTGTCAGCCGTCTTCACCCCCTAGCCCCACAGGTTAGGGGTGGGGTTAGTAGACATTTCAGACTACAGTGTTCTTACCTTCAAACTGTTTCCAACAACAAATACCTGCGCAGCAAACGGACTGCGCAGATACACGTTCTGAATTTTTTCAGGAGCGATGTACTCTCCCTAGAAAAAACGAAAATCGAAAGTTTAGAATGATAACAGAATGGAATTTTTTTAAAAAAATCAAAAAAAAAAGTGGTATTGAAATGTGCAGCTAAGCAAAAACTTGCCTGAGAAAGTTTGAATATATTCTTCTTGCGATCAATTATTCGTAAAGTTCCATTCTGAAAGAGCAAAAGCACAATCAAGTTCTGGTTTCAAAGCTGTCTGTGTTTCACATGTGCTACCTTGCACACAAAAGTATTCGTCAGGATAACTGTTTTGGTTTAGCTTTATTACTAGTGTATAAAATATTTGAACAATATAATAATAATAATAATAATAATAGTAATGGTAATAGTAATATCAACAGCAACAACAACAACAACAACAATAATTATAATAACAATACGATTTCATATTTTGTTCAGACCGTAAGGAGAGGGCCTATACTTTTATGTCAGAATCACGTAAACAATAGCTTCGATCAAACATTCGATGGTTCCCCAATGTCGTTTTACATCAATGCAGAATGCAAGGTCGACTTTTTTCACTCCTACTCGTTTGGATGTACAAATAAATTACCGGAAGCCATTCTCCTATGTCACCAGTGTGGAGCCAGCCATCCTTATCAATAGTTTCAGCGGTCTTTGCCGGATCCTTAAGGTAGCCTTTAAAAACGTTTGGTCCTTTCACGCAAACCTGAATATAGAAGATGCAGTTCAGTTGTAGTAAAGAATCACGCTCTAGAAAAAAAGGAGCTGCTAAGCCTGGATCAGAAAACTGATCAGAATGAAATGGTTTCTCGCCCCTTGTTAGAAAATCCGGATCCTGGAAATTTTCGCTTTTGGAATCCCTAATCCGAGAAATTTAAGTAGTGGAATTCGCAATCATCCACTGCTTTGGAATACGGAATACAGCTCAAGGATTCCGGAGTCCCACTAACGATTTGAAGTGGGAATCCAAGTTCCACTGACAAAATATCCGGAATCCAGAAACCAAGACTGTCGTGGATTCCCTTACATGGCGGGGCAAAAGAGAGGAGAATCTGGCGCGAAAAGGAGTGCAGAAAAACGTTCAAACAGTTTTAAACTAATGTGAGATGGATGTTATCTTACCTCGCCCTGATTATTTTTGGCAAAATATTCCATTTCCTCCACGTCGACGAGTTTTACGATGTTGCAAGGAATTGGAGGTCCAACATGACCCTCTGTTGAGGAATAAACGATGACCATTAATCGCTTGTTCCAAAAAGCACTCAAAGATTTCGAGCACTCCGGAAAAGAATCTTTCCAGTCTTATGAAAGGCATTTAAATCGTTTAAGGTCTAACGAACTTTCATGTCTAAGAGAATGGTCAAATTTTGATAAGAAGAGGTAGTAATGTCTGCATGTTAGTGCAAAAGGAATTATATATACTTTATTTCTGTGTTTTCAATATTTTTTTGCATGAAGCTTTTCACTTACCTGCCATGGGATCATTGTAGAGCTGAAAGGTCACTGCGCATGTCGCCTCAGTTTGACCGTATCCTTCTGCCAGCTGTCAAAATGAAATACGAATCTCTTTTCAGAAGGACGAAAACAAAGTTGGCAACAGACAAGAGCAAATTGGTAGTCGCCCGATGTAAGGGATTCCGGAATCGGGAAAGTTTTTTGCTTGTGAAATCCAGAATCCAGGAAATTTTGTCCGTTGAATCCGAAATCTTAGGCTTAGGAATCCAGAGTACAGCTCTAGTAATGCGACTCCCACTAAAGATTGGAATCAGGAATACATGTTCCACAAACAAAGTTCCAGAAGCCAGTACCTTGAATCCGAAATCCAACGTGTGGAATCCAGAATCCAAGACGGCCTTGGACCCATTTCATTGGGCGGTGATAGCGTTATGAGCTTGTTATATTATACATGTTTAATCTCTGACGTCAACAAGGTGTGTTTATGAAGTCATATGTTTTAGCACATGAGCAAAAATATGATGTGCCCGTCACGTGTAACTCACCTGACATCCCATAACGCATCTGATGAATGACGTCACCTTCGCAGACAAGGGTGCCGAACCACACGGTATATAGCGAACTCGGCCACCAAGAAGATTCTGTGAATTGAACATTTCATCGTTGTAATTAACTCAGAGGTTATAATTTATTCAAGGGGAAAAATCCCAGAAAACTATATATTTACTGCACACGCGAGAAAATCTGAATATCAGCCAACGTCTTCGCCCGCTTTTGGAATCCTGACCCTGGGAAAATTTTGCTTGTAGTATCCGAAATTCCGAAATCCTTTCCGGAATACAGCTCAAGGAATCCGGAATCCAACTAAGGAGGGGAATCCAGGATCCAAGTTCCACTGACAAAGACTGGAATCAAGTAGCTGGAATCCGGAATCCACGGCATGGGATCCAGATTACAAGACTGTCGTGGATTCCCTTGCACAGGGAGGAAACTTCTGCAGCCGAAAAAATAAGTGGTTTCATCGGAATGAAAGTCTGTACCCCTCGAGTTTAGACTGCTGCGTCAAAGTGATCAACACGTAACATACCTGGATTTTGCGGAAGACTATTACATCCCACATTGTGTCTTTGCTTATGATTCCTCTAAACAACCAAAAAAGATAATTATACGGAATGAGTTGTTATGCACCCAGCTGTGGTGCACAATTGACCATGAATGAAATTGTTCTAGCCTCAGTCCCAGGCCAAACGTCCAACTTTTCATGAGACGAACCAAACCTAGTGAGTGAGTTACGTTTATGAAAAGTTCGTCGTCTGGCTTAGTTAACCCTCGGACGTACATGAAAATTCATACCCCCGCCGTGGTACAATTGGGGATGGATGGAACCCCTCCCCAGAGTTTTTGATATGTCGCAGTATTTCGAAAATTTTGCCTTTAGTGGAAAGCCTTTGATCTCCTTAACAAGATGAGGTATATTTTATGGGTGGTGGCGTTGCTGGAGGCCTGTGACGTCACCAACAATGGTCGCCATCTTGGATTTAACTAGGAATTCGAAATCAGCTTAAAATCGAAAAAAATTGTAATTTTTTGTGCTTGAAACGAAAAATAACACATCAATAAGCACTTATCACCATCGGCTTATCAATACAAAACAGGTTTTGCGAGAGAAAACAAGATTGAATAGTCCGGAAGTTCTGGTTTGCGGCGACTTCAAAGGCTTGACGCGCTTCGGGCAGATCCTCCCTTTCTCCTCCTTAATCGAGAGGAAGACAGAATGAGGCTCTATGGGTCAATTTTAGCCTCCTAAACAAGTTATATTTGAGGGTTATTCGAATTATCATTTCAACTAAATCTCTTTAAAAGTTACCTTTTCAGATCGTTTTCTTTTGAGTTTAGCGCCGTTTGAAGAAGCCATTGCTTGAGTTTGCTATTTGCTACTCCAGAAGTCACCTTATCAGTAGTTAAATATAGAATATGTTATTAAGTGAACTTGATAATAAATAGCAAATTATCAAGCATGACTTAATCGATTATCGTCTTGATATTGTGGCCGTTGATAAGTCGGCAGTGGCGGATCCAGGGGAGGGGCCCGGGGGGCCTGCCCCTCCCCCCTCCCCCTTCCTTATTTTTAGGCCAAACTGAGGCCCGAAGGGCCGAAAAAAAATTTTGGGGACCGCCCCCTTATCTCAAGGTCTGAAACCGGCATTGGTCTGAACAGTCTGTGAAAGGCGTAACAACTTAAGCAACAAGATAAGAAACTGAAGATATCTAGGCTGTTGGGGAAATCATATTAGGCTAACATATTTTCAATTGCTTCAAAGAAATTGCTAGATGTTTACAGGGAATACGGTCGAACATTTATTTGGGCAAGAAAAAACGGCTTTGCAATCCAAAAACCACTCGGGGCTTTTTACTTACTCTGTCGTAAATTCTGTTTAGTAAACGAGGAACGGCCGAGAAGATCGTTGGCCTGTTTAAAATAAGTCGAATATTAGTAAATCTAGGAATATAATGCCAGTTTAGAATTCAAGGGTTTTTTATTCCTGATTCTCGGCTAAAAAGGTTACATGCTTTACTTACTGAAGCTCTTTGCAGTCTTCAAGAAGGCGTTTTATGTCTCCACTAAAGTATCCAATTCGCGCACCACTCAGCATTAAATGAAGCTGAAAGAGAGAAGTTGAAAACTTAAAAGAAAAAGCTAGTAAACTGAATGAGACGAAAAAATATCTTGCTTATATTTCCCTGGCTATACATAAACCGATAAATCGAAGGTGTTTTACTTGCGAATCCGACCATTGCTATAAGGTGTACTGTAGGATTCCATGTAACGCTCGTTGTCGTCACAACCACACTTTCACACCAATAGATGGCGCTGGCGGAGCCGGGCGCGCTGGAAGGCCAGAATTTCCGCCAAGTTGTCCAAAAGACTTACTAAGAGGAGAGTCCCAAATTCACGCCACTTATTACTGATTAATTATTATTTATTTATTTATTTATTTATGAACTTACATGATTTATCCTTTCGTACATGTGAGCTAGAGGCAAAAATGACAAATGTACATCCTCGGGGGTCAGTTCTGGAAATCCACTCTGAAATTGATATGAAATGAAAACATATGATTAGTGTACGCACTTGTAAGAGCTACAATCAAACCTCTATTATTCCTATTAAGCGGTCATCAGCCATTCAGAGGCCAGTTCCAAAGTGCTACTGGACAAAATTGTCGCTTAAAATTGTAAGCAAAACCTCCAATTAGGACTAATCTTTATTGATGAGCCAGTTGTTCCTTCCCCGAGTGTGGGCCGTAGAGGTTTGACTACACCCACCTTCTAGTTATTATAGAACAACCCTAGGTGGACAAATACAGTTGCAAATGCTACAAGCTGTTCTTGAGATCGTAGCCTGGAGTTTCCAAGGCCTTAAAGCTGATAATCAAGATAGAATCTGGATGAGGGAGCCACGATCGACAACACCTTTTTTTATCAGAGTAACACTTTCTTGATGGTAGTAAGGCATTTTATTTACAATAACAATTAAATCTTGGCGGCTAAAGAGTAAAACTTAAGAATATCAAAAATAGCTAAATTAACCCTAAACAGTCGATTAAGAGATTCGTATATACCAGTCACTCAAGGAGAGCTTTGGGCAAGTTAGACCTTTTTCTTTTACAGGAGATCTCCGTACTTCTAAAAAGAGAGGTCTTGACAGCCTTAATCCGCGAGACCTTTCTTTTCTTCTTTATAAACAGGTGCTCCCCACCCGGGTCCCAGGTGGGGAGTACCGCGGGCGCATCGAGACATTCACGGCTGTAGACTGAGTCTGGTCTTAGGTTCGAAGGGCTACTTTTTAGGTCAATAAACGTTCTAAGTTTCTGTTCCCCCTTCGCCTTCCCCAGACTGTACGTATGTAGGGCGTTGTTTCTGTTTGTATTTTCAACCTCATTTGGAACTTACCTGTTGATAAATCCACCGATAGGCTGAGATGTCACTGACAAGGTTTGCATGAGTAAGGATGGCACCTTTTGGTGGTCCTATATTGATGGTCATAAGAAGTTTTGGTTAGTTCTGTACACTAAAAACTAAAACCTAACAAAGCTCAAAACCCATGTAAAAGGTTCAGAATAAACGAGAAAAAGGTAATTACCAGTTGTCCCACTTGTGTAACATACTGTTAATATGTCCTCTGGTTTTGCTGGCTGTTTATAAACACACATTGGGATTCATGAATCGGTTTGATTTCTACATTTACTATTGCCTAATTACACTGAACTAAAAATGCTGTCCGTTTGCTAAAGGGCAGTGATACTTCAAATTATCTAAACTACGTTAAATCCATTCAGCATGTTCGTTCTAAATCTTGCATTCAGAGTTTTTGAATACTATGGATTAACCTTTCTAAGCACATTGTTAACTTTCTTTGTCAACGAGGCACTGCAAAGATGCACCGTATTCTAGTGGGTTCAAATCACAAATTTTTATGAATTGTATTTCTTTCGTTCATTTGAAAGTAGGCAATTTCATTTAACATACTTCACATCTAACGGCAATTGCTCTTATAGAGCGTGATCAAAAGCACTAGGTTTTCATGTTGAATCCCATCAGAAGCTGGCTTGACTCCTCACAAACCATTTAAATTAAGACACTTACACACGACTGAAAAGTATACAATTAAGTGTCAAGTGCTCTTCTTTACTTTTTTAAAACAAATTTAATATATAGTTCAAAACTCACATACATTTAGTTCACGAGGATTCTTCTCTCCTAATTCCTGTAAATTGACAGAGAAAGGTGGGCTTACAGGTTGAATTGAATTGTGGTCAACAGACCCTGACTCCGAAGCCACGCCCAAAATTTATTCCATTTACACAAGGTGCATGAGAAGTGTTTTCCCAGAGTTTATAAGAAGAAGGGAATTAAGTGTATTTACATTTGAGTGAACCAGGAACTGTGATTCAGACTGATTCCTTGATTTTTTCATTATTGTTTTCTCTGTGGAAAATCGGAGCATAAAAACTAGCCATGGTCAGCAAAACGAACTCTTATTGAGTGCTGAATGTCCTTGCATTTTCTCTACAAATTTAATGCGGTTTTGAATACATGTTTGCGAGATTTACAAAATCGCTTCATCATGCAGCAACTTAGGGAATTTAATATATTACTTCGAATTAAACCCTGAGCTACATGCTCTTTGCCCAATGTTTTCCTAATGTCTTTGCGAATAAATATATTTCTATTTATAAAGATCAATTGAGCCTGGAGCGAGTAACGGAGGCTTGTTGCTTAGGACTTGACCTACCTCTAAATCAGAAAAAGACATGATTTGGAGTCCCAGTCCCTTTGCTGTCGTGCTTTGCTCCTCCGTTACCTGGGTGCCAATCTTTATCAGATACTTTAGCCCCTTACAGGAGTGTGCATGCTCCAAAAGCGAAGAAACTTTGTCTTCGTTGCAAACAATAGTTGAAATCTCGGCTGTAATGTAAACGTATAATCAAAGAATAAAGTTTTCAAGAAAATCATTGCTTTTAAGCCGCTTGTTCTGAGGTTTAAGGCGGCCTCGTGGAAATGAATAAAAAAATCATAATATAAGTCAAACGAGTACAACTGTTTAACGTCCTAATTTCTCCCTTATTTGACGCAACTTCACAAGGGGTTTATAGTTTCCAGCGTTCGGTTGTTCGGTTAAAATGACTGTGATTCATTCTTTAAGACGATAAATATGCGTATACCCAAGACAGTGCCTGAAAATGAAAAAATCCTCTGAATCCAGGAGCCTATCAGTGACCCTGATGAATCTGAGTCTAAAGCTAAGAAGCAATGGCAATAGCCCAAAATATAGATGCTCTCCAAAGAGAGAGAAAAGACTGTGGATAATGTAAGTCGAAATATTTAAAACAGAAACATCTGCATTAATTCTTCCTGTCCTTTCAAATAATCCCCCTTTTTATAAAGAATTAGACTGTTCTTAGCCCACAGACAGAACTTAACTTCGGTTTAAGTCCGACGGGCCCCCACCCGTGTACCCGGATTTGAGTACGCGCCATGAATGACCTGTTAAAAAAGTAATTTTCAAAGCCAGTCAGTTTGAAGGCAAATTCGAAACATATTTCCGGTAATTCGTCGAGTCCGTTTGTCGCCTGCTACGCAGGCTAAGAACAAAGTTCGTAGACGTCACTGACCGGGGTTAGTGTAAGTCTGTGAGGCAGGCTGGCCTGTTCCAGGTTTCAAGAAAGTAGTGATTTGTGACTATGGCACGAAAACTAATAGAAAGTAAGAAAAGTGCGCAGGGGGAATTTTCGTACTAATAATCACCATCACTGCACATAACTGTCTTGGAGCCTGGGAAAGGCCAACTGAATTTAGGATGGTCACTGAAAGTAGCATAGCGTACTCATATATAGTTTCAGAGGGAGAAAGATGCCGGGAGATTAAAATTGACGGGCTTATCCTCCGGCCCCTACCGTGGTTGATGATGTATATGCAATCCTGAGGGCCGTGTGTATCATACACAGGCACGGTGACCATAGAAAACATCTCGCACGCCAGGTCAGTTAGTGTCCACTGAAATGAATGCATAAATAAAATGCTGTCTTTAATGATCTAGATTTTCTGGACTGTGTTTTCTGTGAACAAACGGAAATGCATAGAATAAACGTGCAAAGCTCGCTAGCCGTAAAAAAATCTCTAGCCGAAATTTTTCATTTTAAAATTGTCAAAATGGTGTGTCGTTCCTTACAGATATTGGATCCTGTTTTACGAAAAAAGAAGCTAGAGTAATACTCTAGCTTCTTTTTTCCGTTCTGAATGGTTGCAAGGTACTCCTGTTTTAGAACAATGAAATTAATTTTGAAAATTTTTTCAAGATTTCTGTTGACCGCATGAGTCATAAAACCAAAAAAAAGAACAGACTCCCATAAAAGCAACTCTGTCAACGGATGAAAGATTTTGGATTGTACTCCTACAAAAATTACAAGTACTAGTTAGTATTGTACGATATCATACCTCCACACGATTTGGTCCATAAATACCAATGAAACTCTTTTGTGAAGGCTCGCAACCAATGGCAACCAAGCCTCTACCGACTTTTATTGCACGTTCGTGGACCTGGGGAGAGAAGAAGTAATTATATTTCATACTTTTGCTTATTTCGGTTCTCTTTTGTATGTTCTTTTTTGGAAGGGTGTATCTGCAGTTTACGCTCAAAGATAAATTGATCTCATGTCACTTTTAAGGGGATATCTCATAACCATGACTGAGCTGGCTATAGGTTTTAAAAGAACTGAACACGAAACTTCTTTGGGTGGAGTGGGAAGGTGTCATCCTCGCCTCCTCGCCCCTACGCACCCTCGTCCCCTCGCCCCCTCGCCCCCTCACTTCCTCGCCTCCTAACCGCAAGGGTTTAACTTGAATAGAACTCCCTACCTTTTTTGTTTTTAACCTGTTGCCAGGTTTTTTATTGTTATTATTAGATATTTTTTACAACAGTTGCAAAAAAATAAAATGAAGAAAGAATGGAGAGAAAAAAAGAACTCCCTACCTGGTTATACGATAGCCACGTGTATTGTTTGCTTTCTTTGTTCCATGTTCCAAGACAGGGACCATCACCTTAAAAATTAATAACTTGTTTCAAGGATTTACACAGTTAAGAAAGTCCGGATTTTGGCATCCCAGAAATTTATGCTCTTAGAATCCGGAATGCTGGGCTTTGGAATCTGGAATACAGCTTATTGAATTCCAGAATCTCACTAACGATTGGGATCCGGATTTCCAGTTCCACTGACAAACGATCCGGAATCCAGTAGCTGGAATCTGGAATCAATGACATGGAATCCAGAATCTAGGACTGTCTTGGATTCCCTTGCATTTACGCGGAAGGATGTTCATCCCATGATTTCAAAGTACTGTTCTAAGTTGAGAGGATGGAAACTTCCTAAACCTTCTTTGATTTGCTTAGACTTATTAAAGGCAGGTCATGCTGCAATAAGCGGTTCATTTTCAAAAAAAAAAACCCTTTCTGAAGTGAAACAATCGTCTCTGGAAAATATGGGTATCAAAATAAAGAGCTTTTTTTCCCTACTGGACAGACTCGGAGAGTTGTAATAAGAATTATGGTTTGGAAATAAAGTCTTCGAGAAGGAATTGTGCAACAATATTCTACAGAAACAGGTAAGCGCTTTTATACTTGTCATAGCTTATTTAAAAATCACAAGTCAAATCCTCATTTAACAACACTTTAAGTGAGTCATAGTCCAGGGTGGGAGGGTACTCCCTATAATGACCTATACGGTGAGGTTCCACCCGAAGGAGGTACCTTTTTCAGGCTTCAGGTATATGGAAAGTTAAAGGGTAGGGAAATCAGACATTTCGGTCTGTAGAAAGGCCCCAAAGGGCTAACAGATCACGGATGCATTTTTTGGCTGCGGAAGAGTGGAGAAAACATTTTAGTTTTGTCATTTATTCATATTTAAAAGACAGTACTTTTATTACATTTGAAAGGGATGCAAGGTTCTAAACAAGGTAACTGAAAGGGGTACTATTTGTCAATAAAAGGTCAAAAATGGGATATGAAAGAGTAAAGGGTTGGACCTCGAGGCGGAGCTCCCAGTATAAAATTTCCTTCAGTACCGACCCCGCGCCACCGATCATAGCTGAAGACAAATAAAGAGAGACCTCACGGCCTCTGCCAAGATTGACGTCACTCTGTCAAATACCTTATGTCGTTACATGGCCTTAGCACCTTTGACAGTACAGCAAGTGTGACTGGAAAAGCGGGCGGTACTGGCTTTTGTGTTAAAGAAAGAAAACTCAACCTATTTCAAAGGAGGTAATAATTGGATAAACTTACCAGTGATGCTCTTTCCTCGAAGAAAGCTCTCATACACCGTGGTGACATCAGGATATTGTCGGTCGATGATCTCTGTCGTTAGTGCGCACCTTCGCGCACCGTCAGTACCCTGTGATAATTGATCAGGTGATTCAGAACAGACTTCCCTCACGTCAACGTAAGTTTATGTCATACGGACACCTTTATGATATTTCTAAGGTCGTGTTCTATTGGAACCAACCGTTTTTGGGTGGTTGGGTTTTTTCGTGATCTGTTGGCAAGTTTTTGGTTGGTTTGGTTCTATTGGGAACTTCAACCAAATCAACCAAAACGTTTGGTTGAAATGGTTAGTACCACTAAAACACGGCCTATATTTCTATAAATTTGTTTTTTCAGACATTCCAGGTTTCACTAAATGTGGAAAATCTGGAAATCAGTTGCAAGAGCTGAACTGATGACAAATTCGTGTGCCTTACTTCCCAATCGAGACTTTCACGTAGTTTTTTTTTTGACCAAATGAAATTCGGTCCGATGATAGCCCAGGCGCTAGACGTTAAAAGGTAAATGATGGTAATTGAACTGAGGTGGTTCCATGGGGTGGAATCTAGAATCCAAGACTGTCTTGGATTTCCTTACACGGAGGGAAAGGGGAGTGCAATTTGGTCCTTGAAATCTGAAGTATGATTTCAGACCAAAATTGCACGACGTAAAGTTCAATCAATTACCACTTTACTACAGCCATTTTGAAATCGCAGAATTCAGTCAGTAGCAATATTTTACCGATTGATCAAGTAGCCGGTTTGTTGAAAAGCGGAAACAAAAAGGCTTTTACATCCATTTTGTCTTCGAAACAGAAATGATGCGATGTAGAGCAAAAATGGTGCGATATAAAAAAGAAATGAAACGTTTTAGAACATGAATGATGCGATTTACAGCAAAAAATAGTTTGATTTGTAAATTAATCACATTGCTGAGAGCCAATCAGATTGCAGGGATTGCCAGTGATTTCAAAATGGATATAATAAATATATAAATCTGCATTATCCTGGATAGCGCAATTGTTTTTCATAATTATATATAATCCTGTGGATAGCGCTCAGCATGCATCTTTTGAACAACCAGGATCTGTTTTCGAAGTTTAGTATTGACGTAATTCTATTTTACCTCGATCTCAACTGACTGAGGGTGAGGTGGCGGGTCCATTTTCTGTCGTGATCGACTTCTCCAAAAACGAACGATGACAAGAATCGTAAAGCCAGTTATCGCTGTAAAAACAGCTACTGTCCCAGACGAGACTCCTGTAGAAGCAAAACAAGACAAAAAAACATAATTCAGTAATTGGCAATGTCTACGCGAGTCCGTTTAAGTTTGTAGACGCACCGTCCACATGTGACGGAACAACGTTAACCGTCCATTGTAAAAGGTTTCCAGAGTGGCAATATGGCAATATACATTTAGTGTTCGAGTGGTTCAAAGCTGCGGTAAACGTCTAAAGTGTGTCTACTTTTAAAAACTCTGAAGGAACTGGATCTAGCCGACCTTTGAGAAGTTTACCTTTTGTTGTGGTCTCAAGAACCATGCTGTTCACAGGGACACCCAACGACTGTTTCCTGTAAAATATCTGTTCGGAGAAGCAAATATTGTCTAGAATTTTCTGTTACTTGAGAACGGCTAAACATTTCTATAGATGACCGTTCCATTCATGTACAATTTTTGAAGCTTATCTAATAAATTCCCTGCGATACGTCTGAAGTTTAATTTTCACATTTCACCCCCCGGTTTAGGCTATTTTTCGTATAAAAGGAAAGCTAAAATTTTCGGTTTCAAAAGTGTGATGAAGAGAGGAATCTGGAAAATTTTCACTTTCGTAATACGTTAAATTACACCTTAACATTTTCGGGAAAATAATACTGAAGCCTTGTAATTTCGAAAAAACTCAAGTCCGAACAGATACAAATTTTATAGCGCCGCTAAGATTTCTTAAAGTGCTCTGGATAGTCTAAAAAGTGTCTTCAATGTATTTAGGAGGAAACCGTTGTTGGGGGCCCCTGTGTTCAAAGCTGCTTTTAAAACGCATCCCCACAAATTAAAACACGGGATCGTAACTCCAACCACCAGGCAAAATAGATTTGATGGATTGAATCATACAATTACCTCTGTGAGAGTATTAAGTCCAAGGGGTTGAGAAAATACAAAACAATCATGATTAATATCAACTGACAAATGGTTTTAAAAATAAGCGTATTATGTCACCGCGTTGCTGGGGAAGATGTGAAGTGGATCAGCTTAGAATAAATTGTTACTGATTTAAGTATAGAAGAATTTCACGGTAATCATGAAGATTAAAATGCTAAACATTTGCAGTCAATATAAAATGTGGGTAAATTTGCTTAACGATTTCACAAAACAATGAAATATTTCTGAGAAATTCCCCTCAGTTTTTCTCTTACAGGACAGCAGGAGCGTTTTCGTTAAAAAATTTCGGCGTCTGAGATATTCTTACGCATTAATTAGTGAGTCAAGCTTACAAATTCCATAAAAATATACTGGATCAACAAGAAAGTTACACATAAGCTCAGATACAAGTGGGCAGAACTGAGATTGTTCCGTTGCCGTTGCTATTGTTGTGTTGTTTTGTTCTGTTTGAAACTGTCATCTATCATTGACCGTAACGAAAATAGCCAAAATATCGGAATTAAAAAGTAAAATCTCCGAATCTTTTGGACAAGATTTTCAAATTATACGGAATTCGTCGTATTGGACATGACTGGTTAAATCCGACACGTTTCACGCGAAGTTACGTAACACGAGAACACAGATCGCCACGTGTGATAAAGGCGGGTAATATCCTTTTGTCAGTTTTAATGTCGACGAAGCCCCGCGGTCGACATCTGTTCTCGTAGGCAATCATTGAAACTTCAAGAATCAGTAAACACGTCGGTTTGGAATTAATTGCATTAAATTCTGCTTTGTATATTTTTATCTGTGATGTGTAGTCTCAGCTTCCCTAAATTAGTACTGAGTCACTGCCTCTCACGGCATGTTGTTTGAGCCCCGCGCTTTGCGCTAACTTTATCTTCCTTTGCTTTGACTTCGTGGCTTTTCGGTCCAATTAGTATTGAGCTATCACTTAGTTATAATTACAACTATAAGTAAATGCTCGAAATTGATGCATAACCTCATATTGTCACTTAGCAAATATGAACACATATAATATCAAGTGCACCATTTTGGGGGGGGTGGGTGGGGGGGGATACAACTGAACTCGTAGCGAATTAAGAGTCACTGAAGAGTGGATTGTAGTTTAATATCTGTGGCATTTCAACCGTTAACCGATCACACCTTATTTTTTGACGGAAACAAGGCATTTTGAAAACCACGTAGCAAACAGCGTAATTATAGCTATAGCTATACAAAAGAAAAATGAGCAAAAAATAGGAAACCAACAGATTTGACTTACTGAGAACTAGAAGTTGACCCCCTTTTCTTCTAAATTTGGTTTGATCAGTTCAGTCAGAATGGCTAATAGAAGTCACCCGCTCATTCCAGAGAATAACCTTCGAAACACTCACAACTCATGATGGAGGAGGTATTTACACCTGAAAATGCCTAAATGATATGCGACTGGGCTGAGAATCTTTAAATGCAATGAAATACAATCACAAAAGTCTATTAATGATATGGCTATACCATTTTATGGTCAACCATCCAATATAATGACAATGTGTTTTCCGCCAATTCAAACTAACTATCTTGTGCAGTATTTTAATAACGCATGTTGGCTGAAGGCCCAAAAACTTCAAAGTGTGCATAATTTATTTTTGATTTATTTCGGCTCTTAATCAAATGTCCAAACACAAAAGACGAAATCCGGTCCTTCCAGGTCTTCAAGAACAAGGAATCCGACCGAGATGATTTTGTAAGTACCTATGCCAGTTCTGTGAAGTTTCCGAAGTGTATTGATAGCGTCCAATAGCAAACAGCGCCGGTTAGCTTCGGAAATGCTTCAATATGTCGCCTGGCGTAAGGCGAGTGGAAGGTGGGCGCGTCTGAGACCTAATGACGTGACTGACTCCTTCAATTTGTTACCCTTCATCTGATCTGTTGTAATTCTCAATGAAAGAGCTTACTTGCAGGCAACTGAAGGAGAACCCTAGTTAGCCAGACGAAAAGGTTTCTAATTTGTACACGTGTTAACAATACAAGGTGCGTTTTGTGGAAAGTAATTGAATACTCGCTCCACTCCTCCAGTTTCTTTCAAACGCCTAAGTGTATAGCAGGAAATATCCCCTGATCCGTCTCGTAACTCAAATGAACGTTGCTATTTCACTCACGCTGAAGGCTGCCCACTAGATACAAGATTCTATTTGCGTCAACCTTAGCTGTAAGCTCGGCTGGTGATCGAAATCCCATGGACATCTCACCTGAGTGGTTCAAGCGTTCCGGGATTTATCTTGGTGTGAGAACTTAGCCGGAAGTTTTTCTTTATTTTACACTTGTTATTAATCCTGGCTTTTTCTCTCTGGTACGCGAATGTTTCAGGTTCATAAGTACGAGGATGAGGGCCGTGTTCTGATAGACCACGTGATATGCCACATGATCGTTCTTATAAAAAAAAAACTTAATAACGAGTCAAGACCAATTATTTATGATCTGACATGCTGAGCACAACTATAAAATAGCGTGTTTACTAACCTATCGTGCTGAAATTACCATTTATTGTTTCAGCTAAAAATTAAGCCTCTGAATATTAAAAACCTTGATTATTAAATTAGAGCACGTTTATTCCAGACAACGAAGGTTAAAAAAGGCATTAATCATTCAGAAATGTTAACTATTTATCATAAAGATTGCTAGGCCCTGGATTGTATGAACCGTACCGTAATATGCATTCGGGGAAAACTGAACCTTGTTTACAAACAATCTAGCAAAATATATTGTCGATCAGTCATTTCCCGATAACATTTTAATAACCTCTTTAACAATTTAAGACAGATAACTCTTCATCTAAAAATTTGGTGACACATAATAATCGATGCAAAATTCTTTAGCTGTCCGTATTAAAGTGATAACAGCTGCTATACCCATGTTAACCTTAATTTACGCGATGTAGCTTAAGTACTGACTTTTCGATGGCTTCACTTTGATAACATTAATTGTATGTCTTGGATTTTACCTTAAATGGCACTTACGTTTTGCAGAAACTTCTTACAGTTCCTCCCTGTCTTGTCTTGTCTTGTCTTGTAGCAATCAGTCGAATGTTTCGATTCACGAAAACAAAAGCATATTTTTTAATGGTTGATTAACAATACAGTCATGCGCGTTTTACAACAAAAATCACATTGCTTACAGCGCAATACGAGTCCTTTGCTACAAAATATGTAGGACTAACAAAACAAGCGCAATACCATGTTCTGTTCTGAAGTGTTTTTTCTTTTGAAAGTTCAAAAATTTCCGCCTAAAGAACAATTTTTAACCACCTTGTTCAGCCGCTAATACCGCAAGAATGCATACGTACTTCTTCACGGTTTCATTCACTTGAATAGACACATTCGAAACGCAGGAATGTGCCACTCGGAACAGCGGTCGCCGTCGATTTTTGGGGTCCCGTGTCTTGAACAGGGTACTAAATTTTACTGTTAAGCGTCGTAAACAGGGTTTCTTCCTGGACCGGAACCGGGCGGGCGGAGCACAGTCTAAAAGTGTTGGTTGGTACCAACAACTTCTTTATTGCAAAAAATTATATTGTCAAAAAAAACCTTTTGTCTTAAACAGGGTAGCGAAATGAACAGTTTTTATTTACAGCCGGGCCAGGATTTGCCGCACACAGCCTCAAAAATTCCTTAAGTGCCCCCGGCTCACTTAACCGTTCATTTGAATGAACATACTAATTCAGCAAGATTTCATTCACAGACTGAAAAGAAAAGACAGCTTGTATATTATAATAAAGGACACCACAGAAAAGCACTCCACTTTGATTAATCACAAAACTTGGAACTTTTTCACCGACTGCAAATTCAACAGCCTCACAAGGCGCCATCAAAATAATAGCCATGGGAGAGTTCATTCGAAAACAACCCGCGCATACTTCACATGTCAACAACTACTTAGAACCGCTTTGCATGCACTGAATAAATACTGCTTTGGGAATGCTATACAAGCGTTTGTTTGAATGGATTAAGCGTACACATATTTATTTCATGGATAAGAAGAATTAAATTGTTCTTTGATCACGTTAATTGAGAATCATAAGGCTACATCTTCATGACTGCTAAGTTAACAAGTACTTGCAAAGCATTTAAAATATATGTATTAAATGATTCATAATGACTTAAAGTAAATCTGTTGATCTAACGTACCCCTGAAGTCTTATCTACTTAATACTATTTCCTTTGGTTCGGTAATAATATCTGTGATAATCAGCCTCTAGCTTAGATAGGTAGGTATATAAGAATTATATAAGCCCACCTGTTAACAAGTACATATTGACTAACAGTCTGTTGATCTAACGTACCCCTGTAGTCTTACTTACTCTGGTCCGATAATAATATCAATGATAATTCCTCTAGCTTAGATAGGGTATATAAGAGTTATATCAGCCCACCTGTTACAGAGAGTGTCTTCATCTTTTAAAATGCACAATTTCCAAAAGTTCACAAGTCAATCGTTTCAATCGCAAACCAAAATAAAAATTATAAACATATGCAAAGGCGAGCAGTAGATGCGGTCTTAATTGATGGACCACGTGTGTTAACGATGTGGTTTAATTAGGAGACTGGCTTGAGTGAATTCATAATCATTGTTTTTGCTCAATGGGTGAGGGATAAGAGCCATAATTATGGCTCTTGGTTAGGGAATCATGGTCCAAAGAATAAATATTAAGATCAAAATTTAATACGTTAGCAATTTTGTTACCGTGCTTTACATGATATGCTTAAGTGATTTACTCATTTTCGGCTTACGGTTTTGCCTTTGAATACAATGGATTATCGAGTCACAAGGGAAAGCGCTTTTGTTGGCAAATTTGCATTTTCTCAGTTTATTCTGCTTGGATGACTAACTTATTAAAAACAAAGGGAATACTTTAGGGGGAGGGGGTACTCGCTATAATGGCCGATACACGGAGGCTCCGTCTGAAAGGGGTACCTTTTATAGGCTTCAGTAGAGGTATATGAAAGGTTACGGATTTCACTAGTTGAAGTGTATGAAAGGGCAGGGAATTCTGTCATCTTGGTCCAGAAAAAGACTCAAAAGAAATAACAGACGCATTTTACGGCTGTGAAAATGTCGAGAAAACATTCTAGTTTGAGGTTCATTCATACCTTAAAGAAAGTGCATTTGCAATAGTTAGAAGAGATGCTAAGTTCTAAAGTAGGGAATATGTGCCGGTGAAAGGGGCACCATTTGTCAAAAGAAGGTAAACGAAAGGGGTACGTTTTCTTCCAAAAATGGTATATAAAAGGGTAAGGAGTTGGACCTCGGGGCGGAGCCTCCCCGTATGAAATTCCTTTCTACTTTGTTGAGTACTAATATGGTGCATACTATATAAAATCATATTAGTGACCATTTAATAGTAAAAGTATTAACCACAAAGGACTGCAAAGGATCGAATATGCCGAAGAACGTAGGATCTATAAAGACCTGATCAGCAAAAATAACAAGTAGACATATATATACTGTACTGTTCGTACTACGTGAAATTAACTTTGCAAGACATCAACACGACACCGAAAGAACTCAAAACAGAGCGGGATTGTAGCCACAGACAGCTGTTTCGCTATTATTGTAGCTCTTCAGTATGGCGCAACAACATAGAAAGCTTCAGAGTGTGCCGGTGATTTTTCAGCTAAGCTGGGGCTTTGACGGAGGGTCGCTTTTTTAAAGAGAAATTAACTCCCCAAAGCAAAGCCTGTCATGGGATCATACGAAACTACAACGGCGACCGCGAGGGAACGTCATATGATGACGATTTAATCTGAGCAAAGCAACAAGTCTACTTGTGCCAGCTGATGTGCATCAAGGCTTCCCGTCAATTTCTATGTGGTTTCAACAACCAACAACTTCGTGACCCGAACATGACTGACCAAAAATGAAAGTTCGTTTGAAACTTGAACACGGTTAGGCGATAAATCTCTTTAAGCTCTGGCGTGGTCCTCTCTCTTCAGCTCCAGCTTAATTTATTTGTCCCATGTTTAAAAAGAGGTAACGAGTTTGAATTACGGAGAAGCTAAGTCTGTTAAAACTACCCGAAATCGGTTTTTCAAATGAAGTTTTCACTCGCGGCGCCGTTGTCGGCTCGTATAAGGTCCCTAGAGACAAACCTAGAGGGCGGTTTGAGAGAATTAGTGGCCTCAAAACATGTACGTTTTAAACAAGTAGATGGAATAAGTCAGTCAAGTCTCCTGGAGTGAGTACATATTAAATGTGTTTTTAACCTTCTTTATACTGTCAAAAACAAAAGTATGTAGAACGGAGTTTGTGTAAACTCAGCCGCCAGGCTTCTGTACCGGGGGGGGGGGGGCACTTGGGTATTTTTTGAGTGGGTATGTGCCGCCCGGGACTCCAAATTGGCACCCCGTTCTAAAAAAAAATTCCCCTAAAATTGATACCCTGTTCTACAATTCGCTCTAAAACTGATACCCCGTTCTAGAAATGGGCCAATTTTTTATACCTCGTTCTAGAAAACACCTCTGAAATGGATACCCCGTTCTAAACCAGGAGCTTCAAAATCACGACCCCGTTGGGCGGCACATACCGGTATAGGTAATGTATGGGAGTACCCCCCCCCCCCGGGCTTCTGTAGGACTGGACAGCATACCCAGCCTCACGAACATGATACTTTAATAAAGCGTTTATATGGGAATATATGAATATATAAATACCTTTGCACATGCAGGAATAATACTGGCATCAAGAAGCAGTCAGTCAGGGCGAGATGATCTATAAACTTTCGTCTCGCTGCAAAATAGTCTCCTTTCGAATTAAAAATTACCGCTGAATACAAACATTAAAGACACATTCATACAGGGTTAGCCTCGACGTAAAGTGAAATATTCAGAAATTCCGGCAAGTAAGTGTTTGGAATTTGCATACAGCTATTTCGAGAAAGGTTGTCGGAAAAATGTGCACGCGACAATCCCGAAGGGTAATATGGGATATGATCAATACACTGTTTCTGACGACTGTACCTGCCGAACCTACTTTTGTTGCTTTCCTTTAGCACTCGCAAACACATTTCCACGGCCTTTCGTACCTATTCTTTCAAATTTCTGTAAAGAACAGTGAACTTAAAACCACCCAGAATGCCTTTCGAGATTGTCGCGTGCACTTTTTCAGACAACCTTTCTCGAAATAGCTGTATACACAATAGACAGAGTAATAAACAGGTCTTTTTCTCGATGGAGTTGCGAATATATTACTTCAGATGGAGGCTAACGCTGTAAAAAATGCGTCTTCAGTTCTTTAATTCAGCGGTATAGCGAACTCGAAACTGGACTATTTTATACCCTGGGGAAATCTGGGCCGAAATTTCGCGATGCACCATTGTTTTCCCCGTGAAATGACGTCTAAGCCTGGAACGAGCGCAGAAATTTTAACTAGGGGTAGCAAATTTTCAACCAGTGAGAAGCACTTTCGAGATCTGGGTAGTGACAGGTCATCAGTATCGTTCCTCAGAAGTCATCACGTGGAAAAACCAGTGATGGCGTAGCGGAATGTCGGCTGTTTTCTCCCCAGGCTACGATTTAACCCGTGGGCCCCAACTCCGGATTGCCCCGGCTGCCCGAGGTTCTCTAAGAATATACAATTTTATGGTCCAGACTGTGATAAATAGATTGAATATTTGATGTCAATTATCGTGCTCAAGTCTTCCTAGCGACTTCACTAACATGAAATTCTTCAACGGAGACGAATCCTCTCTGTTTAATCGAAGCTCAAAATCACGGGAAAGAACAATTCCCATGTCAGGTCCTTTTTCAGTGAACACTTCAGATCGTACTTAGCGAGCGCACGTACTGCGCTCGCTTATCCACTTCCGCGTTTAACTCTTGGAATTTTCCCTCAAAGGCTTTCTGGACTACAGGTCGCTTTGTCTTGAACGTGGGCGTAAGGAATCCATTTTCAATAGAAAACAGTTCGTTGTGTATGTGGATGGCTTTAACCTGCGGAGACAAATGAGAAAAGTTAGTAAGAGGACAGGAAAAAGCCGAGTTCAAATGATCAGTTTTAAGGTGATTCCCTAGTAAAAGAAACTAACATAGATTGCAGATGAAACTTGGTACACTAATATAACAAGTCAAGAAGATGATAAAAGAGTAACAAAAAGTGGGGGTCACCGTGCTTATTTTGACGTCACAATGCTGACAAATACGGCTATTTATGACCTTTTGACAAAAACCGAGCGCAGCCCAAAACTAGACAAAAAGGAGAGATTTTTTCGATGATGAATGTGATATCGCATAGAATTTGACTTTAATGTATTGTTTATCCACTTACGTACCAGAAAAATGCCTTTTAATGCCCTTGTTTTTACTTTACGCGCAAAGTGGATTTAAATTGGACACGCGCTATTCGACCCGTGATAGCTCAATCAGTACAATTTAGAAAAATTGTCAAAAAACTTAACATAGAGTTGTGCCAATTTTTTTCTTGTCGAAAGGAAGCACTGTCCATATTAAAATCATGAAATAAAAAATGGGGTGCACCGTACTCGTTTTTGCGGCAGAGCTGCAGAAAGTGCGCACCAAATGCATTTTCTCCGATTTTTGAGAGATGACTGGGGCGAGGTTCAAAATGGCATGTATGTGAAAGGGGAAAGAAAGTAATAAAAAAATCCGTTTCTACAGAATTTAAATCGATATATCACAGTTAGGACACAATGTGATAAAGAAAGCGTTTAAATGAAAATAAAGTGAGTAAGTACAAGTTTAACATCCACTCGGCGAGGTTCTCATTGAGGAAGTCGAACTCAGTAACACGCGTACTGCTTGCGTTATGCACATTCCCAACACACTGAGTCTCACCTCGGCAAGAGACAACCGCAAGCAAAAATTCCAATAGAGTTTCTCTTCAGTCATCTTCATTTGATGTTACTTTAGACACTCTTTTTTGCGGTGGCCATCTTATTATGCGCAGTAAGAGATGCGCTTTTGCAAAACCAGGTTGGTAATCACGCGTACCGTACTTTCATAATACACTTTACACGCTAATGCCATCGGTATGCATGTTTTTAAAATATAGTTAACCTCGTTTCCTCGAGATCATCCTCGTAAATGATATGCAGATTATCGCGTTCGTCTTGCATCTCTACTATTTGAGAAAGTGAAGGGAGTTGGGGGCTGTGGGGGGCTTTATTCGAGAGGGGCGCTTGTTTGACACTATGGCCTGGGGGGTGGGGGCTTAATCGGGGAAGAGCGCTTATTAGAGCGTGTGCGCTTATTCGAGGAAATGTGATATGTACTATTTGAGAAAAAGGGCTGAAGAGCTTTTCTGAGTGACCTCATTAATGATTCCTTCTTTAAAAGCTGATGAAGTACAAACCTGCTCAAAAGAGTTCAGTTTGGCTTCCTTGCCTTTCAGAATAATATCGTCGAAGATTGCTTTCTTCACCTCCTGGAAAAATGAAAGGAAAACTCCCTTTTCAGGCAAGATCTGTTCTTTTGTCTCCTGGTCGAGACACTCGGGTAGTAGTTAATTTGTTTGAAAGTGTGTATCAACCTGTACAACTATTTACACGTGTCCGGATATTTTTAAATCCGCACCTTTTTCTTTTCAGATTCAAAAATTGCCAAGTCCACACATATCCGGATTCAAATCGAATTTGCCTGTCCACACGTATCCAACACGCTTCCGGATTAACTGAAGTACCAAGGACTCCTCTGGGAATATTGGCAACAGAGCATGCGTCGTAAGGCGCACGAAATTTGCATCTTGCTCTGCCTTTCACGGTAAAGAACTGGGATCGATCTTGTTACGTCATAGGATTGAAGACTATCCGGATATAGCGTCCACACGATTTCGGATTCACGGCGTATTCAAAAATTTCCACTCTGGAGAGTGGATTCAAAAAACTGCGTTTTCATATGGTGTATTCACCAAATGCGTGTGGAAGGAAGCCGTATCCGGAAAGAAAAAGTTGCGGATTTAAAAATATCAGGATACGTGTGTGGACGGGGTCTTCGAGGCAACTGTTTGTGGCCAATAGGGGAGGAATATCAAATAGGAAACTAAAGGGTGCTGCCTTGCCGGACTGTCATGAAAAAAAATATATATATATAATAATTAATAAATAAGAAAATAAAAAATAAATAAATAAGTAGACGTCGCAAAGTGTCGATAGACAAGCTGAGGGTTTTAGTCCTGCAGTTGCACGAAGCCTGATTTCCATAAGATCTGGAACGCTAGGCAATCTGGTTACTGGCTACGTCACATTGCAGACTTACGCTTGGTGCTATTTTCTGAAATCAAGTCAAACAAACGTGGCATGTCTGCGATCGCTGTGATAAATGGGATTATTTGTTAACTTTTCTAGGATCGTCTGAATATGAGCAGCGTAGACGGCTTCAGATCGTATTGCAGGTTGTGACATTCCATTACAGTTTACATGGAAACCTGAGGTTTAGGAGTACGTGCTCTTACCTCGTTTTCGCAAAGGTCTGCAAAGTTTCCTGGGATTTTCTTACTTCGTGCCCAGGGCTCCAGAGTCTCTTGGTCTGGAACGATGATTGCTACAACATACGACTGAAATTGAAAAAAAAAACCTGCCTTGTCCCATCACCTGTTTTAGGAAACGCGACCGCTTTCAGCGCGTCCATTAACTCATTTACGCGACCCTGGCCAATGCGACCCCACCCAATTAACACAAATAAATCTGAAGCACTTATTATAATAGATAGACCCTTGAACTCCAACTATCGCCAAATCCTTCTAAGTTTATATCATTGAACAATAACATTGGTTTGCTCGGATCTTGGTAAACGACAAAAAGGCGTATTCATGCTTTTTCAAGAATGCGACCTCTCGTCAACGAAACAAGTATTGGGAAAAGAGGTGAAAACGGAAGATAACTGGCACTTGAGAGGAAATAGATCAATCCATATCTTTTTATTGCTAGTGAGTTATAGTTGCTGGTGGTGTCTTGTTGTTTGACGACCATTTTCAGTGCATTATCTAGTACATCTGTAATGTATTTCAATTATAGCTTTTACAGGGTCTTTACAAACAGTTGCGAGAATTCTTTTTATACTGCCTTCATTGAAAAATCGAATTTGAATTTGAAGTGTATTCTGCGAGATTTTTCCCGGGGGTACTCCCTATAATGGCCTATAAGGGGAGGCTCCGTCCGAAAGGGGTACCTATTTCAGCCTTCAGGTATATGAAAGGGTAGGGATACCACTTGTTAAGTATATGAAAGGGTAGGGAAATCTGTCATTTCAGTCTGTCAAAAAGCCCAAAAGGGCTAACAGATGCATTTTATGGATGTAGAAAAAATCGTAAAAACGTTCTGGTTTTGTGGTGTATAAGACCTTATCACGGTTTTCGACGCCATCTTGACGAGTAGGCAAACGCGTGAAAAATTACAATGTTTGTATGAAAATCTAATGTCGAAATAATTTCCGTAGAACCTCTGTTCTGAAAAAAATATCAATTGTAAACTAAAGCTTCACTCCTAAGGATTCTACTGAAAAAAATTGAGGGCGTTACATGCGCTAGAAGACTTAGAACCACTTTTTTAAAATTTTCTATACATTTGTCTGTAAGGAAGTCCCGGGAAAAATTACAGACAAATATATGAAAAATCTAAAGCAAGCCTCTGGAGAAATTTAAGCACAGGTACGTCCCCAAGTTTTTTTTAGTGCAATCCTTTCCTTTGTAGCTTTAGTTTACAATAAAATTGATATTTTTTCAGAACAGGCGTTTTACGGAAATTATTCCACATTAGATTCTCATACAAACACTGTAATTTCTCACACGTTTGCCTACTCGTCAAGATGGCGTCGAAAACCGTGACAAGGCCTATTCATATTTTAAAGACAGTGCATTTACAGCAGTTTAATAGAAGGTATCATCAGGAGCATATATATATATATATATATATATATATATAGCCTACTGAAGGTGTGCGAAAGGGGTACCTTTTCTGCCAAAAATGGTATATAAAGGAGAAAAGGGGCGGCTGGGCTTCGGGGCAAACCTTCCCCGTATATGACTTTCAATTGGTAACTTACCCCCAGGGATTATTCACCTACCTTAAGGCTGTCACCATGTACAAACGCTTGGGCCACAAGAGGGCTTCGCATGTAAATATTCTCAATCTTCTCTGGTGCCACGTACTCACCCTTAACAAAATTTTAAAAATCCAAACATTTTGAAAAAAGAATAGTATCTCATTACTTCAAAATGTTTTTGTTATAATGAAGCAATTAAAGATTTTTGTACGTGTTTATCCCCTGATTTATTTACATGAAAAATATAACTTAATATCAAGACCATCTTCCTAAAGGAGGTGAATGGCTGATTTTCAGTGTCACGCCATTCAACTACGTAAATATGCAAAGACCCTCGCCAAGATTCAGTTCAGTGCAATTTTTCATATGCGAGATATCCAGAAAAATATTTTACCAAAATTTATAGAGATTTGTTTGGAAAAGCCATGCTGTTGGCCATCCGGATGGTTACCAACATGACAGCCGGAAAACGAAAACATCTGTCACCGGGGTTTGCTATGGCGAGTGAATTCATCTCTCAAGGAACTCACAAACATAAGAGTACATAAGAAAACAAAATTCCCCAAAAATAAGTCTGACTTTTTAACCTACATGATAGCTCTCTCGCACAATGGCTTAGCAATTCAAGCGTATTCTATCACAAAACGAAGAAGCCTTTCGAAGTGAAAATGTGTATAAATATTAGTTTTCAGCTGCTGTAATACTTCATGAAAATAAAAACACAGTAACAGCAATAGTGAGTCCTTTGGTAAAATCACTGCACCTTACCTGAGCAAGCTTAAAAATGTGTTTGACGCGGTCAACGATCATCAATACACCAGTCTGGAAAAGGAAAAAAAATGTTTAAACAGTACAAATACATGATATACTACTTATTAACCTCGTCCTTTCGGTCTTTACAGGAAAATCTCAGACCGAGGCCTTGATGATTCGGTCTGAGATTTCCCTGTAATGAACGAACAGACGAGGTTAAATGGCCTTTTCATTATGGAATTGAGCCTGCGATCAATTAAAACTAAAAGCTGGTCGGCGGAAAACTTTTAAAAACACGTCACCCCAATTAGTTGTTCACTTGAGCCCGTGTTACAATTAGGTGACAGTGGTCAGCGGATACCCTTTTTGACAGCTGCAAACTGACTATAACATGAATGTTCATAAGGATGTCCACTATCAAGTTAAACACAGATA
>BOPM01000368.1:224708-246515 GCA_022179025.1 Porites australiensis | reverse complement strand
GATTCTCATACAAACACTGTAATTTCTCACACGTTTGCCTACTCGTCAAGATGGCGTCGAAAGCCGTGACAAGGTCTATTCATATTTTAAAGACAGTGCATTTACAGCAGTTTAATAGAAGGTATCATCAGGAGCATATATATATATATATATATATAGCCTACTGAAGGTGTACGAAAGGGGTACCTTTTCTGCCAAAAATGGTATATAAAGGAGAAAAGGGGCGGCTGGGCTTCGGGGCAAACCTTCCCCGTATATAACTTTCAATTGGTAACTTACCCCCAGGGATTATTCACCTACCTTAAGGCTGTCACCATGTACAAACGCTTGGGCCACAAGAGGGCTTCGCATGTAAATATTCTCAATCTTCTCTGGTGCCACGTACTCACCCTTAACAAAATTTTAAAAATCCAAACATTTTGAAAAAGGAATAGTATCTCATTACTTCAAAATGTTTTTGTTATAATGAAGCAATTAAAGATTTTTGTACGTGTTTATCCCCTGATTTATTTACATGAAAAATATAACTTAATATCAAGACCATCTTCCTAAAGGAGGTGAATGGCTGATTTTCAGTGTCACGCCATTCAACTACGTAAATATGCAAAGACCCTCGCCAAGATTCAGTTCAGTGCAATTTTTCATATGCGAGATATCCAGAGAAATATTTGACCAAAATTTATAGAGATTTGTTTGGAAAAGCCATGCTGTTGGCCATCCGGATGGTTACCAACATGACAGCCGGAAAACGAAAACATCTGTCACCGGGGTTAGCTATGGCGAGTGAATTCATCTCTCAAGGAACTCACAAACATAAGAGTACATAAGATGACAAAATTCCCCAAAAATAAGTCTGACTTTTTAACCTACATGATAGCTCTCTCGCACAATGGCTTAGCAATTCAAGCGTATTCTATCACAAAACGAAGAAGCCCTTCGAAGTGAAAATGTGTATAAATATTAGTTTTCAGCTGCTGTAATACTTCATGAAAATAAAAACACAGTAACATCAATAGTGAGTCCTTTGGTAAAATCACTGCACCTTACCTGAGCAAGCTTAAAAATGTGTTTGACGCGGTCAACGATCATCAATACACCAGTCTGGAAAAGAAAAAAAAATGTTTAAACAGTACAAATACATGATATACTACTTATTAACCTCGTCCGTTCGGTCTTTACAGGAAAATCTCAGACCGAGGCCTTGATGATTCGGTCTGAGATTTCCCTGTAATGAACGAACAGACGAGGTTAAATGGCCTTTTCATTATGGAATTGAGCCTGCGATCAATTAAAACTAAAAGCTGGTCGGCGGAAAACTTTTAAAAACACGTCATCCCAATTAGTTGTTCACTTGAGCCCGTGTTACAATCAGGTGACAGTGGTCAGCGGATACCCTTTTTGACAGCTGCAAACTGACTATAACATGAATGTTCATAAGGATGTCCACTATCAAGTTAAACACAGATTGTATGACTTGGACGGACACCTACATAGTTAGTAATGCCCGGTCATTACTAAAAAAAAAAACAGCCAACCAGAGCGCGCGTACTATTGTAGCCTCATCGGAAAAGCTGAAACTGGAATAAACGCAGGGGCTTACTAAATATCCTGCCACTATTGACTCGATTTCAAGGAATAATGTTACTGATATGGTATTTAGTTTAAAATTTAGTCAAAAGAAAATATATTGTGTTCTCTTGCACATGAGCTTAAACGCTTATTTTCTGCAATGGTTTAAACTCAGTGATCGAGAAACGTCTCAGTTTTATGCGAGAGTTACGCTTTTAGGCTTAGCTAAATCTACTACATATGTTTACCGGAAGCCATTCACCAATATCTCCAGTATGGAGCCAGCCATCTTTGTCAATCGTCTCAGCGGTCTTTTCTGGAGCTTTCCAATAGCCTTTGAAGACAATTGGTCCTTTAATGCAAACCTAGAAAAAAGAGGTTTCAGATGAAAACGTATGTACAATATCTCACAGTAGTTAATTCTACTTCTATCTACCAAGACAAAAGATACGTAGCTTCATTTTCATTTGCCGATGGAGACTTGACAAATCTTACCTCCCCTCGACCGTTGGCAGCCATGCACTCCTTTTCTGGAACATCTACTAACTTGATCAGACAACTTGGTAGGGGAGGACCAACATGTCCTAAAATCAAATTAGTTCAGAGTGGTTTGACACGCTCAGTCTGATATTGGTTGAAATAAAATATGTACAGAAGATTTAATAGGCAAAGAAAATTTTTTATTCTCGAGTTTCACGCAGAGAGCGATGAAACTCGAAGAACTATTCCCACTACATACATGATTGGCTCGTAGAGCGGGAAATAGACCTAACTCCTTGAAATTTCGTCCTGTTGGGCCTGCGCGCTAGTGGCACGATGCACTGGGGCCCTTGCTTAGAATTTCTTGGTTTTTACCCGCCTCTCGGCCTGTTCAACGGACTTCAGTGGAAGTGACTTCAAAGTTTCGCTCCTTTTGCCTCCCTTTGTGGCGGGTGACGTAACATACCATCTTTATTCGACATGCTCGTTGTCCTGGCAGTAGCGGTTTACTCCAATAACTTAGTTCCCCATGTCGGGACAATGGGTATGCAGTGCGAATATTGTACAAAAAGGTCTTTACCTTCGTTTTAAGCTTAGCCCGTATTGTGTTCTAGCGTTTAATGAAATAGTTCTCGTATTTTAATTATTGCCCTTGGTTGCAACCTATCTTCGCATTCGAAAAGGGCCACATTTATAACTGTTAAATTTTCTCGTTGGAGTAGCCTCGCTGAGCTGCGGCCAATCTCTTTTCATGAACTCTAAAATCCCTAGCACACCCCTCACTTCGGCCGCTAATTCAAGCCTCTGCAAAAGTTCGCCAAGTCGCCCGCGACACCTAGCCTAGCCTGTCAGCACGCTCACTTGTACCGATTCGGGAAAAATCACTTTTTCTCGCGCCAGTTTTGCCCCGAACTCGCACAAGTGAGCTTGCCAAGCAGGCGCCGGTTATTCTATTACAGGTCGCGAGAGGGGAACACGCGTCCTCCAGATTTCTTTCTACACCCTAAAAAAAACGACGCCTGCTACCCAGGCTACATGACGCCTATCTCCAAACGCTTTGCTCGACCACCTCCCATCGTAAATTAAGCGGAAATGAATTTGGTAATCTTTCTAATTAGCGGGTTTTCCCTCAATTCAAAAGGTCGTTACACACTGGAGGACACCCAGATTTGTTCCGGTAGCATGTTCCCAGTGCATCGTTGCCTAATGGCAGGAGTGACCTCGAGGATGCTATAGTTGACTGTAAGCCCAGAGGGGCTACTCCGGGAAATGCGGCAAGCTTCAACAAACATCTATTCTATTTCACACAGATATATGTGAATCTCCAGTTACCCTATTTCACATTAAAATATACGTTTTCCTTTCCTAATATCAAAATTGTACCTTGTTCTAAAGAATATAATTAATACCCATAATCTATTCTAGCTTGAGTATTTGACGGGATCAGAATACGGAATCGAAGTATCATGAAAGTTACCTTTTGACGCATCACCTAACCCTCTCCCTCCCTCCCCTCCCTCTCATACAGACCTGGTGTTGTATCTGTAATCTTGCCTATGGTCGCTGCTCCCGAACTTTCAGTCTGTCCATATCCCTCTAAAACCTGAAAGAGAAAAGCAAATGGGGTCGTGCAGTGTAACTCACAGGCGAAACACGCGAAACTGGAGACACGTAACGTAACGTACTCTCTCAAAGGATATGAGGAAGTAAAAGACCCTCTAAAAGAGAAGAATTGATATGTTCATGGTGCTACTGTCGTCACATCATAAGCTGAGCCCTTTATTTTGTTGCGGGGCTACCATAATGGAAAACGAGAAGACCATGGACAGATATAAGCGATTAGAGACTCCCTGGATAAGCTGCTACAAAATTTAGCTGTCAGTTATAATTATGGTTGTTTTTTAATGATTAGCTGTACAGCTGGCTTCATTCTCTTTGAACTAAATTTAGCTAGAGTCAAAACTATAATCAAATTGAATAAAGAATAATCGCGTGCCAGGAGATTTAGTATAAAAATACAGGTCAGATCAAACAGGCTTTTCAAAAATGGTCACTAAGGGCTTTCTTCAGTTGTCATCCAGACCCTCACTACAGTATAGCATTTTAAACGCTTCAAAACTGCGGCAAACTTACGTGACAAGATCCGAAGACGCATCTCAAGAATGTCATGACTTTTGCCGAAAGAGGTGCTGCACCGGTGGTGATCAAGCGAACTTTCCCTCCAAGGAGAACCTGTAAATTTAAGAAAATATACTGTCGAGCCTCCGCTAACGGCCACGGCTTTCTGCTGCACCCAAGGTGGCCGTTGCAGAAAGGTTCAACTGTATGTAGCATGTATTACAAAATCTATTTGACTATTTAGACGACTTGTTCTTGTTTGCTTTTATTCGGTAGTCAACGAGGCGCGTAGCACCAATTGCAAGTTGACTTTTTACGTCAGAACGAGTATAGTCTTATTTCATAGCCGGAAACCAACTTCAAAAGTATAGCATACAAACTTCGATTCTTTGAATAGTTTTGATGAAGATACCGAAAGTTATGAAAAAACAAGCCTTTATTCAACGAGAATCCAACAAAAGTCGCTTGCTTGTCACATTTGTCTTTTATACTATTTAAAATGTTGAGTCTATATTTTGGCCGATTTTTTTTCCTGAATTAAAAAGGCGATTTATTGAAAAAGTTGCCATTGGTTTGTAATTGTTAAAAAGCCGGTAGATACGGCGAAAGTTAATTAGCCAATAAGATTGCAGAATTCCTGATATTATACTTCGATATGCTGGTTGGTTTCTGCTTATTTTATATGATATTCGGACAACCACTAGATTGGCCCAAGAGCCTCTTACTAAAAGGCTGGTGTTGCTGTAAATAATACCCCAATGTAGGCCAAAGATTTCTGACTTGTATAACTCGTATTAATCACAACCTCTGCTTCGATAACTAAAAAAAATTGAGTAGCAAGAAAAGTGGTTTGGCTGCAAAACTGATTCGGAGCATGGAAAATATTTGAAAGAAAAATTCCAGCGCGACCGCATTTAACTGTTTTTAACGCTGTGTCCTCGGAGCAGGTTAACTGCAACAAGTTTTAAACTTGCATTTGCGATAAAAAGCCTTTAATGAAGGCTAAGAATGCCATAAAACTAACCTTAATTTTCTTGAATACAATTTTATCCCAAATTGTGTCTCCTGTAACTATTCCCCTAGAAAGGTTTACAAAAGAATGTCAGAGTGCTAACGAGTAGTAATTAAAAAAATATTATTTATGTAATGCGTGCGGCTGGTACTTGAAATCTGTAAACGAGAATATTTTCGCTGGAAATTAAATGTAGACACTAATCATCTCTATATTAGGTTCGATCGGTGTTTGTCCAAACTGCACAGACTTGCTTAGAGAGAGTGAAAGGGGAGAACCGAACACCCAACAGTTAATCTATCTAATATATTACTCCAGTTACTTCAAAAAATATGTTTTTAACATGTCTTGCAACAAATCAGGTTGTTGTTGGTTGTTTCGCGAATACTGACTACTTATTCGATAAAATTGTTGCGTCACTTGTTGCAAAACAAGTTTGCGGTAAAACGCGCAAAATGTCATGACAGATTTTGTTACGAAAGATAGTCAGAACTATATTCTCTACATGTAGTTTCTGCAAAAACCTGCAACCTGACTGTTGCAAGACAGGTTTGATTCTTCAGTGGTAAACAGCGCAATATCACTATTCAACTTGTTTTTCAGGAATGTTGCAAAACAAGTTACACGTTTTTCAGATCTTTCAGTGCTTGGGGGAGGCGGTGATGGAGAAAACCGCCGGTTTTTCTCATTTCCTTCCCCCCTCACCCCCTTCCCTATCGTTTTCTGGTTTGAACTCAGTTCAGCTTTCGCGTGGCTGTATAGAACCACATAAGAAAACACACACACACACACACACACCAAAAAAATGACGTCACGTGAAATGCCTAGAAGTCACTGCAATCTTACCTTTTGAGATAATCTTCTTTTGAGGCCAAAGCTTTACGAAACAGAAGGCTTTTAATTTTACTTTGCGACACTTGTGCCATCACCTAAAATTAAAAGTCAATCCAGTGTGAACACAACAAGTCAATGTAAACAGACTGGTGTCTCTAGCTAATGGATATTATTGCGCGCAGTTTTATCATAACTCTACATTTAAGCAGGCTATGTACATACGATACTGGATAGGCCTTTCCTGCAAACACCAAAAGCAATAAGGTAAAGTATCAACTCCTGTCTGATATGTGACTCTCCACTTTAGAGATCGGCTCGGCACAGCTTCGCTATGGTACAGAAATCGCGCCGAAATCACCGTTCTTATGTGTAAACAGAAGCCCTATCCAGTATGGCTTTCGTTTCGACACGATTAGCTATCTGGCATAGTATGAACACCTATCCGATATGTGACTCTTCTCTTTAGAGATCGGCGCGACGCAGCTTCCCGCCGTTGCAGAAATCGCGCCAAAATCACCGTTCTTATGTGTAAACAGAAGCCCTTTTCGGTATGGATTTCGTGTCGACACGAATAGCTATCTGCATAGTATGAACACCTATCCGATATGTGACTCTCCTCTTTAGAGATCGGCTCGGCACAGCTTCGCTATGGTACAGAAATCGCGCCGAAATCACCGTTCTCTCGTGTGAACAGAAGCCCTATCCAGTATGGTCTTCTCAGGGGCACCCAACGTCAATTTTCGGAAAATATCTGTTCGGAAGACGATTTGAGATCTAGAATTTTCGGAACATTTGTTGTAAAATTTCTTGCTTGCCTGCCTCTCCTAGGATTTTCGAACATCTAAAAAATGGTAAAATTGCCCATTTTAACGGATTTTTACCCTAAAATGGTTACCTAGAGTTTTCGGGAGCCTTTTTTCTGGCTGAAATTTTTCGAAAAGGTAAGTTTTGATCCCTATAATTTTCGGATCAATAGACTTTCAGCTAGGAAATCCGAACAGATAAAAATTTTTTAGGGGATAAAAATATGCCTATAACAATGCTGTGTTTAAGTGGTTTTGTACTATATTCTTGTTGGGTGCCCCTGTTTTCTTGCCGGTGTAGTGTGAACTTAGCCAAAATCGAACTCTAGCAGTCCCGCAATATCATCCTGCATCCATTCCACTTGAAGGAAATGTTCGTTTAATAACTGAAGTATGAGCAAGTGCTCCGTTTTATATAAATTAAAAGTTATGTTCCTTCCCAATTCATCAGTGGAAATACAAGTACGTTATTAGAGCCGGTACCTCTTGCAAGTTTTCCATGCCGGGGTACACTTTCAAAAAAGTCCTTCGTCCGATTTGATATGGCTCGGGACAAAGGACTAGTTCGTCGCTCGCTTAGAAACAACTAAAAACTTTCCTCCGCTCCCTTTAACTCGTGAGGACTACTTGTGGCAAGGCTACATGTGGGCTTTTAATTTAGAAAATATAACGGTGACTCCCTTCCACCCCCCACCACCCCCTCAAAAAATGATGATGATGATGATGATCGTTTAATTACCTTATCGTAAATTCTGCCGAGCAGTCGAGGAACAGAAGGAAAAATTGTGGGTCTGCAAGGGAGAAATAATTATTTGAATATGTAAAAATGAAGCCTAGTAGAATGACAAAGCAGTTTTTGGTAAATCTACCAAAAACTAATAACTATAAGGATTAGAACTTACTTTAGCTCTTGAATGTCTTCCAAGAGAAGCTTTATATCACCTCTAAAGAATCCAACGCGAACTCCATTGACAAAACACATATGCTAAAGAAAAATGTAATAGACGATGGCTGATATATTGAGTTGTGTCATTAAAAAAACTTGAATTCAGAAAGATACCAACCTCTTTCCCAGGACTTTTTGGCTTAGAAAATGGGCGGGCTTTTTCCTTCTCTTCCATCTTCTAAGGAAAAAGTCCTGGGAACGAGGTTGATTGTTGTACTTTTTTTCTGCGAAAACGTAATTCTGCATATAATTAGGGTAAAACCAAAGCAAATGCCTTAAATATTAAGATAAACGATACTCTATCTTTTCCATTCATTAAAATACAATTTAATTTGTCTTGTTTTCGGCGAAATATGTATAGTAAAGAAACATACTAAGATTGATTAAAAAACCCTCCTGACCTATTAAAACGTTTCTCCGAAACTAAAAAAAAGAGGAATATTATTATTCTCCTGCTTAGCTGGCAGTTTTGTCGGGAAGGGGGAACGGAAGGGAGGGCGAGCGAGCGAGCGAGCAGCGAAACCGCGAGTTTGCTGCACATTTTCGTGGCTTCACCGTGCGTTCGCCGCAAGCGCTCGGTCCTCCCGAGCAAAATGGCCGCGGCTACGCATGCTTTTAGGACAATTACACGTTGACGTTAATGTTATCTTACTACAACTACCATAATCCTTCAGTTTGTTGTGTTTTTGTGCAAATTAGAGCTATTGTTTTTTAAACCTCAGCAGGATTGACAAATATAGATAAGAAAGCAAAAAACAAATTAATGGGCCTTTTTCAAAAATACCATAATACTCTTTGTTGTCCCTCTAAAATTTTGCATAAACATTGTTTGTTGTCAGTTTCTCTTAGGACTCACAATCGCCCCAAGAGAAATTGAAAACAATGCTTATGCAAATTTTTGGAGGGACAACGAAGAATATTATGGTATCTTTTAAAAGGCCTATTCTGGTAGTTGTATGTAGCCACATGTCGTCATCAACAGCCGTGAAAATGGCCGCGGATTAAATGTTGGTTCGACGAACGTATTAAAGAGTTTGTACCTCAGCCAATCGCTCATAACTATGGGCAAGAGGAAGATAAGAGATCAAGCAATCTTCTGGAGTTATTACAAGGCCGGCCTGTAATGAAAAAAGCAAGTGTATCGTGCATTTGAAGGGTAAATATGTAGTATTCATTCGATTGTAAAAATGTTGTCACTTAAAAAGGCATAATTCATATGCGATGGGACCAAAGGGCTCTCTAGGAAGTGCTCATACATTAATTTACTTGTATTATCGTATAAAACGCATATTTATAGTAGTCTGTGGATGCAGCCGTCTCTGACTCGTTCCCAGTCGTCTCGCGCTTCCATTGACCGCGCTTCCTTCGCAAGAAGACTGACAGACGGCTGTATTCGCAGGCTGTATTCTCTATTTTTCAATTGCCCATAATACACTCTGTTTGCCCCCCAAATTCTGCATAAACCATTGTTTTTAAATGCTCCTGGGAGTATTGCATTTTCCCAAGAGCATTTTAAGACAATAAGTTATGCAAAATTTGGGGGGCAAACAGAGTGTATTATGGGCAATTGGAAAATAGTCAATGTACATTGTAGGAGCTGTATGGCTTTGTATTGTTGAAACTGCGGTTTTTTCTACTCTCTGCAAAAAGATTTCTGCGAACATGTGCGCACGGGTGTGATTATCGCCAAGAAAAGTGAAACAAGTTCTTTTGACCTTGTTAGAATCTATCAGGACAAGGAACTCCTGATAATGAAGGGTTTTGTAAACAGCATTTTAAATTTGCAATTATCATAATACCCATATATCCACTAGATCCCATCGTTAAATGCTTAACATACTTTTCAAGTGACAAATTTTTTGCGATATAAATTTCATTACTTAATCATTTATATTGAGTTTCAGCAAACATTTACTATGTTTTTAGACCAAGGCAAAACGTCAAAACTTTTCATGAGGCGAACAAGAGCGGATGAGGTTCGTGAAAAAGTCGATGTCGGTCTTAATTAGGTTGGTGTGAATGAGTTTGGATCGACCAACACGTACTGGGTAATCTTCTGTTTCAGATGATCGGATGTTTGATTGGTTCGAGGCTACTTTAGTTCGACGTCTGATCCAGAAGATGGGTTTAACGTAAACTTGGTCCATAAATTACAATTTCCAAGAGAGATGGTACAGAGAGGAACACTTAGGGCGTTGACCAGAATATGTGGATTTCACT
Organism: Porites australiensis; assembly: GCA_022179025.1. Lineage (NCBI taxonomy): Eukaryota > Metazoa > Cnidaria > Anthozoa > Scleractinia > Poritidae > Porites > Porites australiensis. The sequence continues at coordinate 236,533 of BOPM01000368.1, read as the reverse complement.
GAAGTTATTTTTAGAGGTTGTAATAGAACTTGAAATTCCTGAGATGTCCGCACATTATGTAACACCATAAAGTCTACACAGGGCTGCCAAAAAAGACACTGATAAAAAGTTTGCGGACCTCTGCGGAAACCATTAAGGTGGCTGAACACAGTTTTGTGGGCGGTCAGCGGTAACTCGCGTGACGGCGTGTGTTTTAAATTAGACAAACAAACATGGGGGCGAAAAAAATAATGGTACTCAGACGACGATTTCTCAAAATCTACTCATTAAAATTTTGTGATATTTGGCAGAATTGTTACTTTTATCGTATTTTAAATCATGAGAACTTTAAAATGGAAGTTGAACAGACGAATTTTGTGACACATTTAATAATTACAGTACAATTATATCATTGATTATCTAAAAACCTGTCTGTTAAAATTTGGTCAAATAAGTTTCAAATGGTAATGATTAATTATAGTAAGCTGTTTGCAAGTTTATAGGAAAATCTAATGAGCAAATTTTATGTAAACTGAGCAAAAGTGAAATTTCAAGGTTGTATTCAATCGCTCATGTTGCCATGGAAGCTATGAAAGCGTCACATTTTACCTTTCAGTCAAAATCTTTCATCAGTATATTTTTCGCTTGCCAAGTTTCAGCTTGTGAGCTGCAACCTTTCTCTTGCCATGATTTGGCAAGTGACATATACTCACAAACTGCCAAAACTGTGTTCAGCCACCTTAATTTCAAGCGTTTAATTGATCTAAAAATAACTGTGCAAAGTTCACATATCCCAAGGGCTGGACTTGGCGTTCCCTTTATGTCCTTCTATTAGAGACCTTTAGATTCGAGGACGAGAACGACTTCAAGTACGTGATTTGATTTAAAGTTTTTTCACGTATTGTCAAAAAATAGACACCCGGGAATTCATCATTGTACTTTTTTTCACCAGAAACGTTAGCACTGTCATCGTTATTGAAGGAGGTTGAGCTCTCTCCTGATTGCAAAATGCTAAATCGTCTAACATTTGATAACTTGGTCCCGCCACTACGACACTCTCGCTAAAGCTCGTAGTAGAATTAGGACGGATACCACGTTTTTCCGCCAAATTGACGCCGCCTAGCCTCACGCGGGAGCACTACTCAGTATAAAGAAAATCTCGTACTCGTAGTCGTTCTCCTCTTAGAATCTAAGGTCTCTATTTTCTCTCGATTCGTCTCGTCTTCGAATTAGAAGTGAACCTAACTTTGGAAGTTTCTTGAGTTTTACTTTTGCCAATATCGGCATTGTTAAGTCATTTTCGCATTGTTAACGCCAGGGTACAATCCAGTGGGAACTAATCAACTGAAGTGGCTTAATTTTTTAGTTCAATATTTAATTTGCAAACCTCGTCATACTGCATCTGAAGACCTGCAATGCTTGCAATCATGTTTCCATGGGTTATCATGACCCCTTTCGGTGTACCTGGAGAAAAAAAAGATAATGTTTCAGCAAAAAGGGACAAAAGGGACTCAAGTTCTCGTTATAGGGAAAACGCTTAGTAGGGAGAAAATATCAGCGCTTTCTTATCCCAGATCATACAGGAGCCTGGAGGAGAGTCACCCCTGGATGTAAGGTAATTTAAATTCCAGAATCCTGGAAATTCAGCTCAAGGAGTCCTGAATCGGGATCGCTTAAGGTTAGAATCCGAAGTCCAATTTCCTTTGACAAGGAATCCAGTATCCAGTACCTGGAGTCCAGAATCCACAGCGTGGAATCCAGAAGACTGTCTTGGACTACCTTACATGGGGCGAGAAGAGGCATTTCTCTCATTATACGTTTCTGGGAAACTGTCCACCTACCCCTCCCCTAAGACAACATTAACACCTACTTCTCACTTAGGGAAAAATGTTGGCTTAGGGGAGGGGCAGGTGGGCAGTTTCCCAGAAACATATAATGATCCGTTCTCTTCCTATGATATAGTCAGAAGGGGAAATCCCTTTTACAGTCGTCAAACGTTACAGTAAAAACCCACGAGTAAGAACCTAAGATTTAAGAACCTGTTACGCAAAAATTTGCAATTTAGACTTCCTCTATATAAGAACCTCTTTAGCCTAAAATTTGGAGAAAGGTTCAAAAATCATTGAAAAATATTTACTAATTGCAATTGCAAAAGGCAAGTTAGTACATACATAAATGTTGTTTGATTGAGGTCATTGAGAAAATGTTTATAATATTGTGTTTTACAGCACAATCATGTATATAAAGTTGTTCTGACTCAAGAAATTAAAATTCATGTGAGAATAGATCTCTATTATGGCGTAGATAGATCGTTTCCTCTTGATTATGGTCATATTGTTATGGTTATTATTATTTGCATTAGGTATTCAAATTTAAGGGTGCAGATCACTAAAATCTTCTTAGCGACGACATAATTTTTTGTAAGAAATTAAGAACCTATTAAGAACCTAGAGAGCCTAAACTTATGTTAACCACCATTTATGTAAGAACCTGTTTAGGCTAACCTTGGAAAATGTAGGTTCTTACTCATTGGTTTTAACTGTATGTCAGGCAATTGACTCGGTTCTCTCTATAATTGACACAGATTTTTTTTACTGAAACAAGGACAATATAGGTAAATAAAAACCTGTAGTTCCACTGGTGTAACAGATGGTTAATATGTCATCAGGTTTTCCAGGCTGCAATTAAAAACAGCGTCAAAAGTTTTATCAAAATTGTTTTGAAATATATATTCAAGTGCACGGTTGCAAGCATACGCGTTTTTTTCTATAAATATATTTCAAATCTTGTGTTTATTTCTTGAGGAAATTCTGTCTAAATAGTACATTAACACATTTCAAGAATTATCTACTTTGGTATCAAAAATAGATACAAGTGCGAAAATACAGTAGAACCCAGGTAACTCGAACTCGAATAACTTCAACTCTCCCCCTAAACTCAAACTATAGTCCCATTATATTTATTATCATTATTATTTCCTTTCAATTTTTCCTTTCTTTTCAGTCATTATTTATTTACTCAGATAACTCGAATTCCCCTCTAACACAAAGGCAATTTGTTTTTAATTATTCCAACGAGTATTGACGATCGTTTTCTTGCATTATCATAAGAATGCATTAGCTCCTTGTAAGGGAATCCAAGACAGTCTTGGATTCTGAATTCCAGGTAAATAGTGGATCCCAGAAATTGTTAGTGGAAATTGAATTCCGGATTGCAATCGTGAGAGGGATTCCGGATTTCTTCAGCTGTTTAAGAGATTCCAAAGCCAAGAAATTTCGTATTCCACGAGCGGAAATTTCCGGGATACCGTTGGGCGAAATGCATAATCGTGTTACAGTTTCTGACAGTGAGTAAGTTTAATTTGCACTGCACTGTATACTTATGTTACAGTACAAGTTAGACTTACATTACTCAATTAACTGTCAATTATTAACATGGCGAATTGAATATTCCATTGAACCCGCTAACTCCAACTGTTTCTCATTTCCCTACAAGAGTTCGAGTTACCGTGCTTCTACAGTATGCAGTAAGAAGCCAACTGAGGAAACAGATATCGTCTGGAAACTTGAAATGAAACAGAATGTTGTAAGAAAGAGAAAATTAGGATGACTTAAGGTAACTTTATTTTTTGATGGAGAGGACAGCCTATCGCCAGGTTGCCAAGAAACAGATTTACAAAATTTGCCTCTTTACTCGCTAAATTCTTAAATTTTCTCACCTTTTTCTCTTGTGGGCTGTTTGCACCCATTTGCTAAATCAAAATGAATATTTAACAGTGTATTATTAATTTGGCTTTCAAATCATAATTAAGTACAATATATATATTTAGGTCTTTCAAGGTTAAGGCTTATCGTCATTTCTTGTGAACCGCAAAATACCAGCAACTTAAAGAGGAGAGACCTCCATCATGTCTTCCTTGTATCTCATTTATACCGCAAGATCAAGAACTAAAAGAAGACAATCACTGAAGGTTTAATGGTCATTCGCTAGTTTTAAATGCATAAAGACACAAGCCTCCCGTCTCCACCCCGACCGGTAAGACCTAATTTTGCAGTATGGGCTCGAAACGTTAATTGATCACTCCAGAAAATACCATAACATACCATAAGGCTCTTTGTTTGTCACCCCAAAATTTTGCATAAGCATTGTTTTCAGTTTCTCTTGGGGCCCTTTTAACTCCCAAGAGAAACTGAAGACAATGCTTATGCAAAATTTTGGGGCGACAAACAAAGAGCATTATGGTATATTATGGTATTTTCTAGAGTGGTCAATTGCGTTAAACTATTCCAACACCGGAACTTTCTTTATCATCTCATACGACTAAGATAATTACTCGGATGACTAAAGCCGAGGACGAGGTTATGATATGGTTAAAATGGTGGTGAAAAAAAGTGTGTGAAAAAGCGAATCGGGGGCCTTCAAGTTTTATCTCGTCTTCACATCTAAACGCTCGAAGGACTTAAATGAAATTAAAGGAATTAAATGAAATCGGATCTTACCTCTACCTCGAGAATGTAAACTATATTCAGTCCAAGCTTTTCAGCTTCTTCCTTTTCCTCGGGTTTTACAGGTGCGTCGATTTTAATAATATTTTTCATGTTACTACACTTTTCAGCGTTGTCAAAAAGAAATCGAAGTTTGTTCCCGTTACACACCATTGTCTCGATATCAGCTGAAATTAAGAGGAGACTTATTAGAGAAATCATCAAATGTCCCGCTCAGGTAAGCCCGCTTCAAAATGGTGGATCAAGCATTGTGATGCATTAGCACGGGGTTTAACATGGTGTGGGGGTACGATTTCCGACTGCCCTGGGGCCGGATCGACCCTTACTGAGTGTCTTAAAACAAAAGAAACTGAGGAGTAAGGTACTGCCTTCTTCCCTGTAAAATGCCACAGACTTTTGTCGCTTGGTTCGGATGAACCCACAGAAATGGCGTTTTCGTCTCCTGTAGGAGAGGTAAACTGAAAGGTCTCCTCAAAATGAGTTTTTTCGTGCTAAATACACTGACACTTGAATACAGTTGTGTCGTCTTGTCCCGACCTCAGATAGTAAAAAGAGGCCAGCCAATCGGAATTGACACTGGGCCAAACGTAAAATGCTTACTTTTCAGTGAACTATCATGTAGTGTTCGTCCTAGTAATACGGTATTTTATCGCACTTTTGTCTGCTTTGTAAGGTCTTACCATGATTTATGATGTACACACACCCTTCGGCTCCATGCGTGTCGTAAATTGGTACAGAAATCATAGAGTGCATCTGACACGCAAAATCGGCTAAATCCCACTAAGAAGAAATTCAAAAAATCATCACATATCAGCAAATAAGAAAGTAATATAGAATACAACCGCCTCTCATCGCGTTTCGTAGTTAGGACGTTTCGTTTCCAAACAATCCCAGCGCGCTGAGGTGAGGCGGCTGATTGGCTGGCTAGAATGTAACAAAACGTTTCCGTTTTGCTTTCCTTAAGGCGAGACTCAGAGGAGCTAAAAATGGTTTTGAAAATGTAGTTCGCTGTTTTCTTATAAGGAAAGACAGCCCTACATTCAACCATCCCATACTGGCTATTACGCACAGAGGGCCCCGGAGAGTTTGCTCGCAGGCTGGAATGCGAGATTTGCCTTATTTGAAGGAGGGATTCTAGACTTAAAGAAAAATGGGGGCGAGATTCGGGATTGAAAGTATGCATGGAATGCGGGATGTGGGATGCAGGATGCGGGGTGCAAAAATGCGGCATGCGGAATGTGGGATACTGGATGACCGGATTGAAGAACGTTCGCTATATGGGAACCCATGAACATCATGGGTCGGTTATTTAAATGAAGTGTAACTTATACCGTAGTTTAGGAAATCTTTGGACCTCCAGATATCTTCCTTAGTGGGTTATTTTAAGGAGACAAATGCTTTTCAAGTCTACGCCATATGCTTCCATGAAACTGTTCACGAAAAATGGCGTTTACATAAAAGAGTTCGGCGAACTGAAAATGGCTTAGAACGCGGTTTTGTTAAACACTGGTTAAACTCCGTTTAAATAACTGGCCCCAAGTTTCTATGTTAAATCAAGATCTAATATCCCTATTTGCATGAGACTAATACCACATATAAAGTATGACGCCGGAAAGGTGTTCACGTATATTTAGTGACGTAATATGACGTAAGATGACGTAATTTCTAAGTAGAACTGACATATCGGATTTACATTTTTATTGCATGTTATTGGGTTCTCGATCAGCTATAAAATTAAAAATAATAAATAATTACGTCTGTTTACCTCGATACAGTTTGGACCGTAGATTCCAATACATGTACTTTGAGACGGTTTACAGCCAAGATTGACCAGGCCTGAGCCTAAATTAGCTGCGCGTTCATGCACCTATATAATACGAAAGTGAAAGTACGTCAAAGCTGTATTTATAAGCGGCTCCCTGTAAATCATTAGTAAACGGACTTCCGTATCAAGTAACTCCCTACGATAAGCTAACCCCCATAGCAAGCGAATCCCCGTATTTATGCCGGGCACCCTGCATGAATTAATTAGCTGACATGAGCGTCCTTAAGCCTAAAACTCTCCCTCTAAATCTTGCTTTAAAACAAAGATGTATTTTGCAGACTCCTATAGGTTATGGGTTATTACAAGTTACACTGTTCTTGAGCATCAGCCGAGTGACAGTAACGCCTACGGAGGCCTACGGAGATTTCAGACGTAGGGTTTATAAACTGGGCGATATTAGACAGCTCTAGGTCCTGCGGGAGATTATCCTGAAAATAACTTATATTTAATTTGAGTAAATATATTTTCCGAAAAGATAAATCTGCTGCGAATGTGTTGTGAACTTTCGTGGCGGAATATTATACAGAGCTCCGTGATAAAAGAATATTCGAACCGGCTAAAGATGTCCTCGAGCGCCTTCGGTATGTGCGTCAAGGAATAGAAGAGAAAAAAAGCAAATGACAGAACCCTAGTTGTATTTGTTGCTGGAAGTCTTCCTGGTTTACCTAGCCTAATTTATGTCCATGTTTATGCCATGCTGTTTCCCTAGACAATGAACGTCTCGCATGTAATTGTTGGTTGCATTGAAAAAAAGGTGCGCTTGTCTAAATATATGAATTGTACGTTTTGTCAAAGCCAGGCATACTTTTTATATCAGCCTGTATACATCGTATATATATTGGATTGCATTGCAGCGTATTGCATTATGTTTCAATGTATTGTATTGCATTGTATTGTATTGTTGTATTGTATTACACTGCATTGCATTGCACTGCATTGCAGTGTATTGCATTGCATTGTGTTGTATTGCATTGCATTTCTTTATTTTGTTTTTATTATATTTTTTTTGTGCAGTATGGTACAGTATGGTATGGTATGGCATGGTATGGTATTGCATTGTATTGTATTTACCGTATTGCATTTCATTGCATTGCATTGCACTGCATTACACTGTATTCAATGGTATTTTGTTGTATTGCAAAACTCATGTTGAAGTTAAAGAGGGCGGGGTCAGAATAATGCAGTATCAAATCGTAAATGGATAAAGATACCTCTTGAAACGAAAGCCACTGGTACTTGTTATCAGGTCCAACTCTTACTCCTAAGCACGGTGCGTGCCCTATAAAAATAAGCACAAGCATGTCTTCCTCGCCTTTTCTTTAGTGTTTTTCTATACAAACATTAACCACAAAGGACTGCAAAGGAACGCAAACGAATATTCCGAAGAACGTAGGATCTATAAAGACCTGATCAGCAAAAATAGTAATGTAGAAATATTAAATTCTGCAAGCAGAATACTGCAATGTTGATCGTACTACGTGAAAATCAATTCTGCAAGACATCAACACGACACCGAAAGAACTCAAAACAGAGCGGGATTGTAGCGATAGACAGCTGTTTAGCCCTTTTTGGGGCTCGTCAGTATGGCGCAACAACCAGAGAAAGCTCTGATGAAAAATATCCGCGCACTCTGATTTTAAGCCCTGACCCAGAACTCTCAACACCCACAGAATCACGCCATACCACGTGTCTTCAATATATGGGTTACTTTTAGCAGTAGCCACGCACCTCTCAGTAACCTCCTCATTGCTTGTTTTGTTTGTTTGTTTCACTGTTTTCTCAGCCAATTCTAAGACGTGTTACAAGAGGCGCGAGCCGTCTCACTTAATGACTATTTCAAGCCTATTTGCCGTAATTATCGTTACTGGACCCCAACAGAGAAAACTGTCAGAGAATTCCTGACCGAAAAAAAAGCCATTCGTGTCTCGTGTACAATTCCAGTTAACAATAATTGTTGCCCACTTCTCCGGGTGGTGAGGTGTACACAACCAAATTTTACTAAGGGAGGCGGGGGAGGGGGGCTCCGCCCCGGTGTCCCATCCCTTTTCTTTTATGCATCATCTCTAGCAGAAAAGGTACCCGCTTTGGAACACATGCTATTGACAAATGTTACCCTTTTCACATACCCAGTTTAGAACTTTGCATCCCTTTGCACTGGTGGATCCAGGGGAGGGGCCCTGGGGGCCCGGGTCCCCCCTTATTTTTCGACCAAAATGAGGCCCGAAGGGTGTGGATGACCAGTCCCTCCCCCCTTATCTGAAGGTCTGGAGCCGCCACTGCTTTGAACTGTTGTACGGTAAATGTACTACTATCCTAAAAATATAAATTATCTCAAAACCAGATTGTAGTCATGAACGTTTTCACGATTTTTTTTTTCACAGCCATAAAATGCATCTGTAAACACTTTGTGCCTTTTTACAGACCGATATGACAGATTTCCCTACCCTGTTACATACTTCAGCTAGTCCGGAAGCTGCTACGCTTTCATACGTTGTACAGTAAATGCACTATCCTAAATATATAAATAATCTCAAAACCAGCTGAATGTAGTCAGAAGGTCGTCACGATTTTTTTCACAACCATAAACTGCATCTGTAAACACTTTGTGCCTTTTGCAACCGATATGACAGATTTCCCTACCCTGTAACATATTTCAACTAGTCCAGAAACTCCTACCCTTTTATATACCTGAAACAAAGGTATCCCTTTCGGGCGAGAGTCTCCCCCCCCCCCCCCTTCCTCCCGCTGGGCCGCTACCACAATAGGTTTGCCTCTTACCTGCCTTTTTAACTTTTTGAAGAAACCCTTCATAGGTGGTCTTGACGCCATCAGGCATGCATGATATTAGTTCTTTATTCAATGCACTTCTTCTTGCTCCATCACTTGAGCCCTTATATGAATGAAGAATCAAAATGCGTTGATACTGAAAGGCTATTTCATGCTATGACGAGGGAAAATATGATGCCTCTAAAACAAGGCGCGTCTTAGGCGACTTAGGCTGTGTTCACACTTTACCGGAGAGAATTTGCGCCGGCACGAAGACCATACCGGATAGTGCTTCGATCTGTCCACACTTAAGAACGCTGATTCAGGCGCGATTTCAGTAAAGGAGCGAGGCTGCGACCCGGGGGGGGGGTACTTCCTTATTCCTTATAAGAGGCTAATGGGGTTGTGCCGCTGGATGGGGTCGCATTTTCACGACTTGGTTGACTATAATGGGGTAATGGGGTTGAATTTCAATGGAGTTACTACAATGGGCTCTCATATTTTCGGATTTTGGGGTAAGAAAGTTCTTCAAGTTACGGTTAGCAAACATACCAAAATGATTGTACTGTAGGTGAAAAGTAAAGTGTTCTTGATTCAATTTAAAAAAATAGGTCAATTCACTTTAGGATGACCTATTTGAAGGATTGTTAAGGTAGATACATAAATAGAAAGTTACTAAGTTGGGATTGCGAAAATTCCATATTTGCCCAAAAGTGACTAAGATGGGGTCTATAACTGGCCACAGAATAGACTATATTAAATGGGGTAGAGGCTCTGAGATGCCAGCGGCACATACCCAGCAAAAAAATAACCGAAGTACCCCCCCGGGGGACTGCGCCGCGCCAATCTCTTAAATGGAGAGTCAAATATCGGATAGGCGTTCATACCAGAATAGCTATTACATATAGTGTGTGAATGTAGCCATAAACAATCGGTTACAGTCTCGTCACCAACGTTGATATAGATTACTGAGGAAACAGGGTTTACGGGAGGGATAAGCTCTCATAACCAATTCCCCTTCCCCTCCCCCCCTTTGGTCACCCTTCTTGAAGCCCCAATCCCCCTTTCCTTTCTGCAATCTTCCCTTCTTCCCCGAGGATATCTTCAAAGTCTTGCTTTTAGTGAAACACAGGCGAATCTTTGCAAACTGTAGTCTGTGTACAACCACCCCCTCCCCTGAAAAAAGAACGAAAATCGAGGAGAGTTTTTTGAGGAGGCGGCTGTATACGGGATTCCGAAACTGGTGCATTTATAGCAGTTTCATAGCTATCATCAAAGAACCTTTCTTTTCACAGAGGCTTCGATGTTAATTGTGAAGGAAATATTTTCAACCAAAAACCACCTTAAATTGTTCCTAGTCCCCTCTCGGCTGTGTCCAAAGTGGCTGAAATCATGTAGCTAGACATGCACATGCACAGTAAGGTTCAACTTTCTCTGCTGATTTTTTAGTTTGATTAGTAAGGCATGGCTGTTTCCTCTGTTTGAATTCAGCGGGGGAGTTAAATAAAAACAACATATTGTTGCCATATGCTTTTACACAACAAAACAGATCGCCGATAAAGCAACAGGATGCTATGAAGAATTAAGAAGACCATTTCTAACTATTTTCAAATCACTTAGGATCCAACCCGAGACATCTAAAGAAGCTCTAATGGCATTTTTGCTAAAAAAAAAAAAAAAGCTACTCTAGGGCCCGTCAAATGAGTAAACTTTTGATCTTTAAAATGACATCTGACATTGTTACTATTTCAGTTATTGACAATCAAGGCTTTGAGGAGTTTTACTAGTAATCAAAAACTGTTCACCAGTGGAAAGATGGTATAAAAATATTGCTCACTGTTTACAGCTGAGTTTATTTGATACTTTTGCGACTGTAATGCTGTCCACTGTGACCTACTTTAATCCGGCAAAATATCGAATTCAGCTATGTGGCATAGAAAGCATTTACCGCAGGAATTTGTCTTTGTTGATTTCATTATTTACTCTCTTAGTAATATCGAATATCGAACATATTCAATAATCAGTTCGCATGATTGTTCGCATGTGCAATCAAATTCGTATGCTTGTGTAAATATTTGCTATAACGAAGGAACTCAGAATATATCGCTACAATTGGCCTCTTTTACTGAGCACGCAATGTTGTTTAAGGATGTTTCTACTTGAGGCCTTGAAATCAGTATGCAGAGGTTACGTTTGCAGGTTTGCATTTGTTGTAGTTTCAAAATAGCTTAAGTTCAACAATTTTTAAGCTACTAACAAATTTTTCAACGTTAAAAGCTCTCAAAGTGTATTAAAAATGTTGTAAAACTCTTCAAAGATCTGATCGATTAGGGTATAATGATAATTATGTCTCGTTTTCCGTTTCGATCACTATCGGCTGCACCAGCTATTTACGATGAAACTGAAGTACTCGGCAAACCTACCTCAAGTTCTACGGATTGACTCATCTTTGGTGTGCTGTAGTCACCGAAACACGTTAGATTGTAAGGTAGTTTACCAGTAGGTCGCAACAGCTAGAGTATGACGTGAATATTCAATAAAACACCTGGCTCAAAATACAGCTTGATGATTGTTTGATGAAGCATAACCACTAACTGAAAACATGCAAATTGTTTGCTCTTTTGTTTGTTCATTGGCCCGTGCAAGTAAAAGGCAGATTTTCCGCATCGCCGACACTTAATGGTTAGTTTCACCCTCTTTATGCCCATTGGAAAGGGGGGGGGGGGGGGGGGGGGGGGGGTAGGGGGGGG
>BOPM01000368.1:183907-224685 GCA_022179025.1 Porites australiensis | reverse complement strand
GGGGGGGGGGGGGAGGGGGTGGGAGGGGGAGAGAGAGCCTGGGGAGGTGAGCGCAATTGTAGTCTAGTGTTTCCTTTGTTGGTTGGTTTGACTCTTGCGAACTGGGTATCGTATTCAGCCACTTTTAGCGTATGGTGATCCAATAATTGTCATTAAACTTCCTGAGAAGCTAATCCGGCAAACAATCACGGCCCAGTTCCTGAAAAGCCGATTAGCGTCAATTCAGGATTACAGTTTTGTTCCGTTTTTGAATTTTACATTCCTATTCACTGCTTAGGGAAACATTTTGTGTTTTCTCGCAGTAAAGGCTCAACAGTATTTTGTAATTTTGAGTTGCATGCTCATCGGCGAGAAAACGTGCTTGAAATTTGGCTTAATCCTGGATTATACTTAACCATCTTTCGAGGAGCCGGGCCCAGGGTATTAAATGCCTTGCCAAGGTTAAGTAAAAAAAGAATTTACCCCTCCTGGCCTTTGGGCACTAACCTCCGGAGCATAATGCGTTCAAATTACTTCCTCCCGGAAGTTGAAGGACTCTGTTGGTAATAAGTGGTTTGCCTGAGTAGAGGAGGTATAGAACTGCGGTCACTGAAGCGCTCATCGAAAGGAGCCGATTACCCTGATTACAGATGAATGCAGTGACCAAGAGTCGCCAGTCGTGCTTTGCTCTAGCCTCAGAAAAACAGCCTACATTTCGCGATGCCTCCACTGGTTTCCCCGCGAAATGTCGTCTGACGAACGAGCGCAGAAATTCCATCAGTACTGTTGATGCTGTCACTACCCAGATTCTACCCAGATCTAGTCGGCTTCAGATTGGTTGAAACTTTGATTCATTCAGTCAGAAGTAATTTAACCCAGATAAGGGTAGTAATGGGTCATCAGCAAGGAATTTCTGCGCTCGTTCCTCATGCAGACGTCGATTTTAGGCTGATTTTGTTAGCCTCACTGGCTTCGTTCCAATATCAACTGTTAACGTGGACTCACTGCAGGAATTGTGTTCCTGTAACCTTAGATGGAACATAGGACTGTCAGGGAAACCGGTACGATAGGAGGACATTTCATTTTCACTGGAGAGCATACATGGAAAGTGGAAAACGGGAAATTGATAAAAATGGTGGAGATTTTCAATACCTAGTTAAATGCTACCTTTTTGGGTTAGAAAGTGCTAGTTAAAGGGTCTGAGAAGTCACTTCGCTAGGAATATACCATAAAATTCCGGAAATAAGCCCCGGGGCTTTTTCAAAGACCCTTTTTGAAGGGTTTTTTTTGGAGGGGCTTATCGGACGGGCTTATCTACGGTGGGAAATTTGCGTTTCAAAATCGATTTGGCTATCCTTTTAGTTGGAAGGAAATTTACCGTTTTTGCTTTGTTTTACTTTGTATTTGAGAGCTATTTCCAAGTACAAGCCCTCGGGGCGGCTTATATTTGGAGGGGCGATTTAACGGAAGGTTTTTTGCGTTACGAGTTTGGGGGGCTTATACATGGAGGGGCTTATTTTCGGAATTTTTCAATAAAAAGGGAAAAAAAGGTCAGACTTATAATTAATTATATAAGTATCCCTTTAATCAGGCCCGATAATGGCTAGTTGTATAACTAGGGATCCACTGTATTACAATCAAGGTAAATCAATAATAACTCAAATGCATGATCTGTGCTTAACTTATCAGCGTAGAAAAAAAATCTTTCTTAGAGCCGACTTTTTTTTCAGTCTTATAGCAGGTAAATATCAGCTTCACTCAGGTTGACACTCAAGGTTATCTGTGCTGAAATGTTTTGTTTCTGTGTGCTGAATAAACCCAGAATTTTGGTTTTAATCCCAAAGCTCTTTTCGCTTTGACGTGATATCCCTCGACATTTTTCCCATCTCACCAGCAAGGTCACCTTTAGCATTGGAAAACCACCCATACATTGGCATTGGATCTTGTTCCACTGTGTAGCTGGCAGGTTCTTCTTGTAGTAAACCTCTCTTGACCAGATCTGAAACTGAACGCTCTGCTGCCGTGGTGACCACACTCATGTCCTGTGGAAATGCTATTTGCCCCTTGCTAAATGGTCCCATGTAATAAATTGGAGTGCAAGGCTTTTCAGAAGCACACACAAGGGAAAAATTATTTATATCAATTAGGGCACCAGGTGCGCGATAATAACAAACCCCTTTTCTTTTAACCACGTTGGGGTGATGCTGATAATTATGGGATTCTCTGGAATCCCGAAAAGGGACGAGAACTTCTTTAAGGAGGTTGTTTTTTCTGAGTGATTTTGTCAGAGAGGACTGGTCTTCTTCGAAAGCGCCTTTTTGTCCGGTAGCATCGATCATGACATCGTGTATGGCCTCCAGAGGGCCATCTGCGTCTGTTCGCCATGACAGTTTGATGCCATTTTTGCTGGATGTTTCCTCAATGTAGTAATTAGTTCCAATTCTTCTGATGTCGAGGAAGCCCCCTGTCATAAGAGCAAGGATCTTTTCTGCATTTTGAATTGGAAAAGGGCCGATAAGCAAATGCAGTTCAGTTTGAATTGCTTCGAACCTGATGCGATCTTCGGCTGAGAAGTAATTTAGAGCCTCGTCGAATATTGCGTACGACTGATAAAACACATTCTGCAAAAGGAGGGGTACACCACTCCTCAAACTTTCTTTGGCTGCCTCTAACTCCTTACTTAATCTCTCAATGGAGTCATTTGCCTGAAGAAATGTTCTCATTTTCAAAACGGCATCTTCGAGCGACACAGTCTCCCAGTTGTCTGGTAAGTACGGGCGAAGATGGGGAACTTCATCGTATATTTCTCTCTTAAGAAGGTACCAGAAATCATCGAGTGGAAGAAACCCATCAGAAGCCTCGATGATCGGAATGAAAAGTACGGGAGTTAGGTATTTGTACGCAAAAATCTTGTTCACGGTTACTCCCATTACCTGAGGTAGCATTGCCTTGCGGCCATACATAGTCACCTGAAATTCTTCGGCTCCTTTGAAAGGTTGAAATACTAGGCTATCCTGACCATTTTCATTCGTCCAATGGAAGGATCCATTTTTCTTGCTGAGAGTAAGCGCGGCGTCAATCGCCGATAAGGAGCAACCAAGAATTCCAATGTTACCGCCGAGCTTAGTTCGATTCTGGATGACATGCGGTGGAAAGGGTGATGGAATCCAGCATCGAAATTCTGGGAACCTGTCGTGGCTCCAGTGTCCTGTTGCAATGAACAAAGTTTTTACGAAAACGTTACTTTTCCCGTTGAGCTCAAGTTCGTAACAATTCTCCCCAAAGTTGGGCGTCGGTGTCAGTGACGTCACCGTTGTCAATTTGCGAACATCTACTGTGAATCCCTTTCGTCTGAGCGCTTTCACAAATTGATTGAAACGGTTGCTTAAGTAGAGACCTACCACAAAACGTGGAAAAGGTCTGTACAGCCAGGCTGGGTTTTCTTCTTCCTCGATCCCTAAAGAAGCCCTGTATTCTGGTGTGAGTGAGCGAAGCCAAACCATAAAGTCAGACTTTTCAGAATATGGAATATAAGTAGCTGTGATTTGGGTACAGCCTCCCGCGATATTTACAATATGTTCGGGGATGGTCATGTATTTTGAATAAGGCATCCCGGGTCCAAGATCTTGACTGCGTTCCACTACAAGAGTGCGAAAATTAGGTTGCCCGTTGTCGGGTATCGTCCGTAAAGAGATCTGACCCAGTACAGCAGTACCATAAGCGCCTGCACCCACCACAGCAACGTCATAAAATGGAACAGTGGAAGCCATCGTCTTGTTTCCAGATATTCCTAAAAGGGAGGGGGGGGGATATTAAAGATCTATTCAATCATTCAGCCAGCAAACAAAAGGGAATAAAAACGGATCCTATTCAACTCCTTGGGACCGTTCTAGTTAACTTATTTTACGGTTAATACATATCATCTACTGGATGAGAATTAAAATGTCTCGCGAGACGTTTGCTACTATATACTTGGAGACCTGCGAAAGCGGAGACGAACGAATGGCTTCTGATCTATTTTTTTGACTTATAAGTCTATTTTTTGTGCTTTTTTTAGCCGGGCACATATGTTACACTAGCACAAATGTTAAAGCCGGACAAGAAAACAGAACAATGTTACGCATTTGAATAAAATCTGGCTCAGTGTATTTGTTATACTTGCGAACGTACTAATACTTATTTACACTATGGCCAAAATATTAAGCTAAAATACGACAAATAAACTGTCCATCAAGTGGCGCAACTTCAACTATCGTGCGCTATAGAAACGAGTGACATTAGACATGCTGCTAGAATCTGGGATCAATAGGGACCCATTTTTTACTTTAGGGGAAAGAATTAGAACAGACCGACCAAAACACTGGCAAAAACACGCCAGGTAGACCTTGAAAGTTAAATTCCATGAAACAAACTTTGCTGGTTTGTTCCACTTATTCAATGTCAATATCAAAAATTCGTTAATCAGTTTGAATAAGTCATGGTGTTCAAGAATGACATAATTATAAACTCAAAATAAGAGAAGAACAATTTCCGAATATTCTAAAGGTTTGTGCTGTGTCAATGCCAGACTCGTTGGACTCGTTAAACAGCTCTCATGCGGAATAAGCACGCAACGCTGAAGTCCTGATATTTCGAATATTCATGCCTTAAGTCTTAAAAATCAGAGCAACGTATATTAACTTTTGTTTTTTTGTTCATGGTGCAAATTTGCCATTTCAATATATATATGCTATTTAAAGTCCGAAACTTTTCGTAGTATTGTAAACCTCATTCCAGACTGACTGTATGTTTCGACAAAGATCGTTCTGCTGAATTCACAATGGAAAAAAAACCTTAAAAGTTCTACCTCAAGTTCTACCACCTGAATCGTCTTTGCTCCAACCAAACAGAAATGGCGCCAAATTGCAGGTTATCTTCTTGTTGTGAAGTCAGAATAATATCATTAGATTTGGTATATATTAAGGTCACGACCGCTAAAGTAGTACTTCAATATTTTACAAAAAGACTTGTTTATTGCCTGATGAAGCATAACCAAATTCTGACGGAAACATGCAAATTCTTTGCTCTTTTGTTTGTTCATTAGCCCGTGGAAGGCAGATTCCCCGCATCGCCGACACTTGAGGTTTGTTTTACGGTCCTTATGCGTGCAGGAAAGGGGGGAGCAGGGTGGTGAGAGGGGGAGAGGGAGGGTAAGGGTTAGGGTTAGGTGGACGCAGTTGTAGTCTAAGACGAAAGAGAAAGCGATGGTTATTGCTGTTTGTGTTGATTCAGACCTTGACATAACCCTGACATAATTATGACGTTAACACCTTAAAATCCTGGATTATTTGGGCTAAATCCTGGAAACGGGGGTTGCTATCTTTCTCACATCTTTGGTATTTTTTGATCGTCACAGTGAAGCACTGTGACGTCAATATGACGTCATTTCATTGTTTTTGGCTGACCTCAGTGGTCAACTTAGTAAGACTTTTACAAGTGTAATTTTACAAGTATAGTCATTGCTTTAGAGTCCGAAAACAATAGGTACACTTGTAAATTACACTTGTAAAAGTTTTATTAAATTGACCCCATATCTTAAGCTACGTGCAAACGGACGCAACATTGTTGGGACCTGGAGTACGTCGTGGGAAGGATACAACCCATAAAACTCTGTAAACTCCAAGGAGACAACGTGTAATTCACGTGAATTGACTACGCTTCGGCGATCACGGAACAAAAGAAATAATATGAGTTGTTGGCTCAAACGTTTGACCGGTTTCAGACTTTGCGCAACAACTCCCAACAACACGCAACAACATGTAACAGAGTGTGACATGACAATAGTGGAGTCCCGATTGAGATGTGAAATAATACCTTCAGCAGGGATTCAAAAAGTTTCGGCTGACTGGGGGTGATCAAATATATTTTCAAGTAGACAGTACATTTTGGATTCACTATATTACAAAGAACGGTTTTATATACGAATCACTCTCCATGTTTTGTTAGCCTTTAAAGCAAGGTAAATGTTTATTATCATTATGATTGATATTATTATCATTATCATTATTACGAAATGAATATTTTTTAATCGGAATTAGGTGTTTTTTTATCGAAATGAATTGTAAATAGTACTTTCACTGGATCGTTTTTTTTAAGCGAGATTTAGTTGTAAATAAGCTTAAATAGGAATTTTTTAGTCAGCTTTCTTATCAAAAAAAGATTATTATACATTATATAAAAATATAAATTATTATTATTATTTTGTTGACACCTGAGAGGCGAAAAAAAGGTAATTAGAATAATTTAAGGTAACCCGTAAGCATTGTAAACAGGACTAGATATCAAAAGAGGAAACTAAAGAGTCTAAAAACTGTGAAGTAGATGAAGACTGTGAACCAAAAGAAAACTATACCTTAATTGCCCGTACCAGCCGATAAAGTGACAAATATATTCCATATACGTGAAAAAAGGACCATTTAATTTTCTTGTTACAGCCATCTCTTGCCTTGCGGACACCCCGCTATAACGGACACCCCAATAATACGGACAGCAGTTAAATCCCAGGCAAAAATAAATTATAGTTTTTGGACTGAAATAAACTCCCGTTATTACGGACTCTCGCTAATGAGAACACAAACTCGAGATCCCTACAGTGTGTCCGCAATTAAGGGAGTTGACTGTATTTTACAGCCTGAATCAGAGTACAGCCAAAACGTATGCAGATGGAAGTCGCGGGTAGATCTGTCACAAAACAGGCGATCACTAAAGTGTCTGCGAATCAATAAGGCTTAAATATCTACGGTTGAATTTGGGAAGGAAGTAGATTCTGAGGGCCTTGACGAAAAAAGGTCAAGCCAGTTGTAAAGTGCCTTATAGGATAAAACTTTTAACTTTAAAAAAAAGAAAGTATTGAACAGCAAAATAAGATCTCTTTCTCATTCTACCGTATCCGTGTGGATGGTACGTGCAGTCATAGTTACTTCTAGCGTCTTTTATTAGGCACATCGAGTTCCCCTTTGCCGCCATTTTGTTTGTTTTTCACCAGTCTAAGGTTCTCGCACTCAGATCCTCTCACTCTTTGTCTTGGCCACTGTTACAGCGACATGGGCAACCCCGCGTTTTGGGCATCCCTATTCCCAATACCCTAGCCTGCGTAGCAGGCGTCGAAAGGGTAGGGGATAGGGAAGAAGGGAAAGAGGGAGGGGGATTGGGGAGAGAGGGTAAGAGACACCTGCTATAAGAACCCTCTTTTGTTCATCGTCCGCAATGATTGGCTGAGCTGTAATGAGCAACCTATTGGCTTGTATACTGGCGTGTATTAGTGAGAGACAAACTTGATGCATATAGCAAGTCAATATATGCACTATTGTCTCGTTCTATTGTGTGTCCACACACAAAGCTTATTGTGTTATTGTATAAGAGATCATAATCGTGTTCTTTGTGACGTAATTCGAGGCTTGCTATTCACTTGGTATACAGCTGTATGGTGCATCACCCGAAGTTTTGCTCATTAAGATTCTTTTTTTTTACCACTGAAGTATTCCCTTGTTCCAATGTAATCAATGCTTTCAAGCGATAGAGTTCGTGGACTGACCCGTTCCGGAAAGGCTCGACACCTTTTTCTCCTCACGCCGCGATTCTTATCCCTAGTTTCCACCATCTTCGCTAGGAACGCCTTTGACCATAATTTCCCCAGGCCCTTCGGCACACATACAGACAAAAAAAGAATGCTCTTAAAAAACCGGTAAGTATCGCTGCTTCGAAAATAGATAAAAAACAAGGAGACGATTAATTCTACACGAAACAGGATTTCCTGGCTAAACAGATTTTCATTTCCTACTTTATCGACGGTCGAGTAATTCTTGAGGATATTTTTTGTTTTATATCGTATTCGACGATTTGTTTCTGTCTTGATTAGAATGCGGGTCACTATAAAGACTTTACAGAACCGGAAACCGGGCTAGAAAAGTCTCTGGCACCCCTGGTATATATCCAAGCACGAGTTAGCATGAGGTCTGAGTCAATAGCGAGAGTTCGAGTTATGGGAGTCGAATGTATACTGGTGTATTAATCCTTTTTGAAAGATAATTTCTCTTATTCTGGGTCAAATAATATTCCGTATATTCCATGTCTTGTTTTAGAATATTTTGTAAATTCCGTGTTTTCGTGTTTTGGATAACTGGTTTATTTCGTGTATTCCGTATTTTAGAGTATTCCATATATTCCGTCATTCCGTTCCATAATTCCGTCAGTCCGCTATTCGTCCAAATAGGGTCATCCCATTTTTGTGCCTCGTCCACTTAGGATCGAGTGTGGCCTGGCACTAACTCGAACAAAATGGCGCCCAACTGTCGGTGTGTGTGAATCATAACAAGCTGTTTCGTGGGCTAAAAATATTAAACGTTGAGAGGATTCAGGTACTTCATGGTTAAAAGGAGACTCTGATGCCAATAGGAATAGCAAATGTTTGTTTTAACAGCGCACGACTCTGATTTTCCGTTTCAACCAACGTTTCTGTAGCTCTTGTATAAATATCAATGAACATCCACCTATAGTCAAGCTTTTGATTACAAGACGAGAATGAAGGGCGATACATCACGTTAATTTAAAACAATTTTCAAGTAGGGATAACTTGTAATTTGCTACAACCTGACCTCTTGTTGCAATCAGACAACATGGCTGACCCACAGATTGTCTCCATCACAGCTTCCCTTGTCAGGGAATACCTGAGCCGAAAGGTAAGCTTACATTACAGGGTAGGGCATTACATCTGCAACCCCTTTTCCTTCCCTAAGGATGGCAGGTTTTTGAATAGGGGGTTCAGATTAAGAAATTGGCAAAATTTTGACCCTTCAGATAATTTTTTTAAAGTTGCCTACAAAAAATTATTCCTTTTGATTTCATTTTTTAAAAGGTGCCTACAGGAATCGAAGGGTTCGGGTTCAAGCCATCTTAAGCATGGTGCAGACAATAGAATGCAGAGTTCTGGTTAACATGTATATCTGCCATTGTACACTTAATGTCAGTCCCAAGCTGGGGAAAACATTTAGTTTTGTTTTCCTGAGAGTCCTACCCGGTAATTACCATGTTTGCTCATTCTAGATGGCTGGACTTTGGCCAAGTTCCTGTCTTTTATAATAATATTATTTTTGAACCTCAACTTTGTCTTTGTCTATAAGCACACCAAAAGAACCCTTTGCATTTGAGTTAATATTGACAAAGCAGGCTTTGTCTTTGTTAACTCATGAAATGTATAATGGAAGCATTTGAAATTATGACACACACATTTGTTTATGCACAAACAGGGGCTTAAGACCACCTTACAGACGTTGGATAAAGAAATGCCAAGAACTGAAGATAGGTACATGTCACTCCATAAGATACATCTGTACTGAGTGCTTTTAGTAAAAACTTTGAGAGTTTTGGACAAGAAAGGTGCATGATTGTGCCATTTAGGTCAATTTTCTTTACAAGTACATCCAAAACAACAGATAAGTTTATGTTCACCAAACTTTGTTTTGGGAATTTAATTTCTAGGTTTTCTTTTTTGTGAGAAATGTGAAAAATTTGTCAATATTTTGCTATTTTAATTTCTGTAAAAATGTTGTAATGTAATAAAATTTTGATGGGCACCAAATTATTGCATTTAACTGTACTGTGTATATTCTACAAAGCAAATCTAATAAAACAAAGAGGTTATGAAATGTGAATGAGTAACGTACAGTTAAGTTACTAACTAATTATTATAGTCGCATGGACATAACAACTCACTGTAAGTGAACCAAATGAAGTAAGCAAAAAAAGATATTCCTTTTAATGATAAAAATGCACTTAGCCCACCAAATAAAGGAACCTATCTTTTTTTGATTTATTCCATAGCATTAGCAACCGTCTGCAACTTGCCAAAGAAATGCACATAGAAAGACTCATGAAAAAGAATAAGGTGGGTAGTATGCAATGGTCTCCACTGTTACAGTCAGAATTCTCAATAATAATTATTGCATTCTGCTCATTATGTAATCAGAAAATAATACTACAGTCAACTCTCTCTAAGATGGACACTTATGGTTTGGGCACTAAGTGTCCGTCTTGTAGAGAGTCAAATAAAGGGAGTAAAGAAAGGCAGGGACCAACTCTAGGTGTCCATTTTACAGAGGTGTCCATTTTGTAGAGAGTCAATTAAAGGGAGTAAAGAAAAGAAGGGACCAACTCTAGGTGTCCATTTTACAGAAGTGTCCATCTTAAAGAGGTGTCTGTTAAGTGTTATCTTAGGGTTATCAGGGCTTTTAGTTAGAGCCAGGGGTGGGGGATTTTCCCCGGCTACTGTGAACGTGGCCCCGACTACCTTCATAGGAAAATAGAACCAAAGCAAATCCTTAGCTGTTTGATTCCCCGTCTACAGTTTGTATCTACCTGGCAACTTGAAATCTTAGTCTTTATGCAAAAGTTCTGCCAAACTCACCCCCCCAGTACTCAACCTCTTTATCCCTACTGGGACATAAGACCTTGATCAAGCTTTGACACTCAATCCTGTTCTGAGCTTTGGCCTGTGATTCACCCCATGTTAGACCCATCTCCTCCAGCTCTTTCATCACTATTCTTTACCAGGTAGTTTTTGGACCGTGCCTTTTCCCCCTCCCAGTTGGAGTCCATCTCATGGGTATCCTGTCGCTGGGCATGCTTAGAACATAACCAAGCCATCACAGCCTGTGGCTCGTAATAGGCTGATTTAGCAACAGAACGGGAGTGTCAGTTGATGACGGAAAAGTGCACGAAAAGGACCGAATGCAACTGACAGTGCCCAATTTCCCACTCTGCCATTAGTTAAGCCAGTTGTTTCATTTGTGTGCGCTGTTGTCAACTGACATTCCCGTTCTGTTGCCAAATTAGCCTAATACATGTATTTTGAGAGACTGTACCATACTGTCCGTCTTTTTATACAGCTCGTCATAAGTGATCTTGAAAGTTCTGCAAAAGAGGTTTCATTGTTTTGAATGGCAACACCATTTGTCCGCAGACTGAATAATGTTACTGTTTTGTAGAGTGACAAATAATCTGGCGATAACTTGGTGGATGAGTGAAAAGGTTAATCAGGAATGGGTTGCATCTCATTGGAATTGATTGAAATCTCCCTGGTAGACTTATTCAAATGCACAGGCATAGTTTTGATTGTGTCGTTACTTCTTTGTTAAGCCAAAAGTTCAAAGGTACCTTGGAACATACATTCACTAGGAATTCTAGTAAGAAATAGCTGACTATTACTTCTAGGTGCCCTGAATTCTTTGCAGAGCTAACTTGCCAGCTCTCTGTACATGTACCAAGAGAGAATTATATTCACTGCTTGATTTCCATGATTGAAGTTACCAGCCTAACCAAGAATCTTCTTTCCTACTTATTGTTTGGTCAGGAATTACCAGAACCATTTCGCACCATGCTAGAGGTCATGGTTCAGTTTATGAAAAATCGAGACGTTCAAAGTGGCTCAACATCTGTTGGAGCTGATAAGTCAAGTCAAAAGTCAAAGCAAACAAGGTATTAATAATACTGCTGCAAGAGCTGTTTGTACAGCAAATGAATAATTGAAAATGGTTCCTCCCAGATATGATTGGTACTACACAAATTCAACACATTTCAGTACCACTTTTGAGGAGTGGGGGCATGAACAGCTCAGGATGGGGGTACTCCCTATGATGGCCTATACAGGGAGGCTCCACCCAAAAGGGGTACCTTTTTCAGTCTTTAGGGTTGTATATGAAAGGGTAGGGATTTCACTGGTTGAAGTTAGTAATATAAATGTCAAATCAGTCTCAAATGAAACACGTGAGATGGGGGATCTTACTAGCTTTAAACTTGCCATATCTTAGGATATAACTTTTATCATGTTTTTATCTTATTTCTGATACTCATTTCTTGCTGTTATATTGTATTGTTAGTTAATCACTAGTCTTAATTTTTATAAATTGTAATTATCACACGGCATGTCTGAAAACCAGCTTGCTGAGCAATTTACTGTGTTTAAATAAAGTTGATTGATTGATTGATTAAAAGGACTTAAAAGTCTAACAGATGCATCTTGGGCCTGTTAAAATGACAAGAAAACTTCCCGGTTTAGTGATTTATTCATAAAGACAGTACATTTACTGTAGTCAAAAGAGATGCTGTGACATTATCAAAATGTAGGTATGTGAAAAAGGTTGGGAAAAGGTACCTTTTCTGGCTTGGACCTCAGGGCATAACCTCCCTGTACAATGTACATGCACATAACTTCATTGAATTCCCCTATCCCCCTCCCGGGTATTCAGTCAACTCTTGAAATTTTTTGTCTGTAGAGGCACTCCTTTCAGTGCGTTATATGTACATGTACTTCAATGGTATGGGCACCTTTCAATGCAAACTGACATCGATGTATGTACATGTATATAAAGTTGACTCCCTCCAGTCTTCTCCTCAGTTCTTTTCTAAGAATACTGATGGCCTCTTAGTACTCTATGCTGTTCATCTACTCTGTACTATGTAAGAGAGAGTCCATTTGTGAAGTATTACAATGTATGTGTAACAACTAAAGTGCATTGGTAACTTCATTTGGTGCATTTGACTGTCAGGGAAAGAAAAAAAGAATCCAGTACTAGGACAACTGCACAACCATCAAATAATGATCTCATCGATAACATGGACAAACTGGATGAAAAAAATGACAGAAAAGACTATGACGATCTATTGAAACGCCTGGAAAAACCTTCAAGCAAAGTTCATGGCTCTCCAACAGGCATAAAGTTTGCTAATGACTCCAGCAGGATGCAAGTCAGTACACAGAAAGATGATTTGCATAAAGGAGGAGGTACAGATGCAAGTGATATTGGTGGATTACTACAGTCAGGGAGCGTGGGGCCAACTGTGTCATTGTCAGACCAAATGGCGTTGAAACAGAAAAGTAAACGGAGACTTAATAGCAGTATTGGTGGGCCTGTTGTTAGTTCTGGACTTGCTGTTAAAAGAGACTCAAGAACTCGTCATAGTACTGGGAGGCTTAGTGGAAGTTTAACAGCAAAAAACATCGGAAGCTTGTTTGGAGATGATGAGGACAGTAAAGAATTGAGCAGTGCACATGTATCTACTCCAAATCAGGATCCATTGGTTAACAAAGTAAGGAGTTTTTTGCAGTGTATTTCTGATGCGGTACATGTACATCATTAGCGACCGTTCGTTTTTTATGAGATGGGAGGGTGGGGTGGGGGGTTGGGATTTGAGGGGGGACCATTAAAAAATATGGCTTTAAATGGAGGTTCAGGAGAAAAATGTTGGGTGTAAATTGTTTTTTTGGGGGAGGGCGGTCACCTATAAAACCCTTTAAGTTTTTTTGGATACAAGATCAGGGCTGTTATTAAGAGCCGGGGGCCGGGAATTTCCCCCGGCTACTATGAATGTAGCCGCTGGTTACTGTCATATTAAAACAGAAGACAAATAAAACCAAAAGAAATTCCTAGCCGTTTGATTCCCCGCCTACTTGTTGTATTTACCAGGCAACTTGAAATCTTAGTGACAACCTTGCTAGATGGACCCCCCTCATCCCCCCCCCCCGCCCAAAAAAATTCTTATGAAGAGGGGGGTCATCTTATACTACAGGAGCTACCCGTCAAATGCCACCAGCTCCTCCCTCCCTTACAAGGACACTTAAGCAAAGGCATTTCCAAGCAACACACGTCAACCAGTCAAGGCCTTTTTACATTATTGGACAATTAAGAAACTAAGGAATTCAAGTTTTGTAGCTTTTAGGCATGTTAAAAGGGTCAATGCCTCACTTCAGTTAGATGGCGTCGCTCAAAAACGCCTCTGTTTAAGCTCCCTATTCTGACGAGAGACACCCCTGATTGACCCCTTAAAGTATTTATAGTTGGGGGAATTTTTTTGAAGATCAAAGCATTTTTCCTTAATTTGGCTGATCATTTCATTGATTCTCATTGCCTTTTCTTATGCTTTTTAATGATATTGTTCGGAGAAAATAGCCTGCCAGCAAGCTCTCCCAGGTGCTCTGGCGGCGGGGCGAAAGGTTTAAGGAGTGTTGTCCATCTTTGAACTTTAATTTCTTGACTCCAGTTCCTCAATACTCGCCTGCGTGGTTGAGCTGGCGGGACTTGGCGCGCGTGACCGAGTAATTCCATGGATGTTTGTATTTGTTGTTGCCTTGGCTGTATAATGTCGCGATAAGAAAGGGGATGAGTTGCGCTGATATGAGGTGGGCTGATTGGTGCCAATTCACCACCCTGATTCTGCCAGTGTACGTATAGGTTAGACTTGCCACAAGTCGACCTCACGAGTTTCTAAACGAGCGACGAAGTTGTGAGAGGTCTTGGACGAAGGACTTTTTTTAATGTTTACGTATAGATACCCTGCGAACAGAGGTTTCTGTCTTGCATGGCTTTTAGCGTTTACGAAGTCGCCGGTTCGAGTGGCTTGTCTGTCGTTTGGTTAGTTTCTTTCCGCCCCGTTTGTAAACGCTAAAGGCCATGTATGAGACAGACCTCTGCTCGCAAGGTAGCTATAGGTTACCTGAATACTTACCAGAGTATCGGGTTTTTAACCCAAAGGAATGTGACTTTTTGAGTATAATGTCGACCTCTGGAAATGAGGTCTCCGTCGTTTGAGTCAAGAAATGTCGTACATTTGTACAATGGTGGCCTTATTTTCCCTTTTCTGCAGACTGGTGAACTTCACAATACGCAGGATGTTCCTGTTGACCGAAAGGGAAGAGAAAAACATAGATCGTGAGTATCACTCTAAAAGTTATCGACTCCATTTTTTTTCTGTTTAATAATTTGGGAGACAGAAGTAATAATTGCCTACATAGAGCATACTTCGCGTGTAACATTATTTGTGCTTAAAACGTTGTGTACTGAAAAATTATATCAGTAAGGATGATGTTGCTGTATATTGTTTATTTCTATTTTTCATTTTTTCAGGGAAGATATTTCAGCTAAACATCATAGAAGAAACACATCTAATGAAATCTCAAGGTAGCTATAAGTTAAATGATGTTCTCAGTACTGGCATTCTAGAATCAGGTCTCCCTCTGTCTGTTCAAGTCATCTAGATTTTCAACTTTTTGTTTTTTTCTGCTTAGAAACCAGCCTGTCACCAGTACATTGAGGAATCAGAAGGTAATACTATGATTATTGAACAGTGGATGAACAGTCGAACCTCCACTTGGAGGTTACAGCAATTGCACCAAAGTCATTAACCACTTTTTTTTGTTTACTTAAGGCTAAAAGTAGCGATCTGGTGTTTGAAGATATTGACGACGACCTAGATCAAGAACTTGGTCACTTAACCTTAGGTATGGTAGATCTATACAGTCGAACCTCCATGTGCGACCACCTCTTGTAAGCGATCACCTCCCATAAACGACCGCCAATCCAAAACAATAAAATTTTCCCAGTGAAAGCCTTACACCTGGAAGCTCTAGTAAACGACCACCTCCTATAAGCGACCGCGACTACTTTTTGTGCCTGACGGTCAATGATTTTCCATTGGTTTTAACCTCTTGTAAGCGACCACAGTTGACACATTTTCTGATCTCTAGGTTCGCTGTGTCCGCTATGCTTCTGACAATATACAAAGAACTTTAGTTACAACGTGGAACTACAAATGTCGTAACTTAGACATTGCATGTAATAAATTGTCTTTCATAAAGTAGATGTGTCTGGACCTCTTCTCGGAAGAGGCTCCCTGTGGTTCGATTCTTGTAAACGACCCCCTCCAGTAAGCGACCACTCATTCTTTGCATTTTGGGTGGTCGCTTATGGAAGGTTCGACTGTACGTGTAAATATGATGGCCTGGAAGCTGTTTAATCCGACTGTAAATCAAGTCACCTCAGGGAACCAGCTGGATAAACCTCGATTTGTCAATAGAAGTAGGGTTTATGGACTACAAAATACCCTAGCTAACATAATTATTGAATGGTGTTCAGCTGCTGGTAACACCATACGGTCAAATCCCCCTTTATGGACACCTTTTTGATTCGGACGCGTTATTATTGCGAATAGTTTGCTTTGTCCCTGGCCTGGGGAAATAGAGCCGTTACCTTTTCTCTTAAATTCAACCCGCTTTACACGCACACCCCGTTAAAACGGACACTTTCTCGGTATCCGTGTTAATCGGGTTTGACTGTAAAGTATATTCCCAGGGAAAGAAGTTATCGCAACACAGAAAGAAATAAATCGTTAAGATCTCCCGCCAAGCAGTGGGCCCGCAAACAAAAACAAACAAACAAAAAAAATAGCTCCGTATGTGGACCTAGTGCTTGCGTTGGAGCGGGGCTTGAACTTGCAACTCCAGGGCTCTAACCAGCCTCTTACTCAGGCCAGTTCGCGCTATCCGAGTTACCAGAGGAGGCTTGAAACCGAGCGCGATAGCGCGAGGCGTCCTCGGCGAATTTTCCCGACAAGCTTGACAGGTGACGTCATATCCGAAATCGCCGAGGACGACTGGGGACGAGGTTGGGCTCTAACCTCTCTGCCACGGTTCCTCCAAATGTAGGACTTACTTCCTTCTGCACTTAGAGTTTGGGTAATTAAAAGCTGTTATAACAAACCGTACTTTAAGTTTTACTCATATATTTTAGGTCCAAAAAAAATTACGCAAGTTGATGTTCAAAACAAACCTATCACTTTGGAAACAGCAATGGTAGGTGCAATGGTACTTGAAATTTACATGTAACTAGCGAAAACTTCCAATGATTCTTTCTGTGTGTTATTGTATTCCTTTTCTTATTTTATTATGTTATTTAACATCGCCTTTGTCCTATGTTTTGTCCCGCCTAGATAAGCTTCTGATAATAATTAAATTGTTGTTTTAATATTGTTGTTGCTGTGCATAAAAAAGGCCATTTCATCCTTTTTGCAATTATAATTTGGAGTCAATCTTATCAAGACAAGGACTTTGTTATAATCCGTTCCCCTCAGCCTATTACAGTCTACGCACTCCTAGTCATTATCGTCGCAAGCGACTCCTAAAAGAGAACACCTGATCACGCTGTCTCACTTGATTTAGGCAATATCCTGACTATCTAGTCGCCTATTTACTGATGCATGTGTTGATCACATTAGGGCTTGAAGAATCTTATATTTGGAAATGCCAAGGCGAGCTTTACACCAGAATGGAGAAATCAAAGCTTTTCATTCTGTGACTTATATGGACTGGAATACGGAATTGTACAACTAAAGGTAATGTCAAGTTAACGCTAATATTTCGCCTGAATCTCTCTCTCGAAAAAAGGGAAATTGTTTGAACCATAGAACGGTCCAGTGGCCCGAGCTGCGACCGTTTTGGTTGAGTACAAAACAGAATTTTGCGACTCAAAGTGCAGCGAAAGTCGCCAGTTGTGTACACAATGTAACCTGCTTTAGGCAGTAATGCGACCAAGCCGTAGCGTTTTTAATAAGTAAGTTTTTAGTGAGATAACATTTGCAAGAAACAGTTATCATTTACGTTCCTGGCGACCAATATTTTATGTCTGGGAACTAGGTTGTAAAAAGGCAACTTCGGAGCACCGGACCTCTTCTGATTGTGACATAAATAAATAAACAAATGACCTTTAAAGGAACCCCAGAGTAATCAGTCTCAAATTACTCCTTGTAGTATCATTGCTTTATGATGAGAATTAAGGACATGATCTCACAAGATCAAATGAGTTGATACTTCAACAACTTCTCTCCACTACTCCCGTAGAAAACGTATAGGAACACCAAATGAGAATTTAAACTATGATATTAGGGGTTATCATTGTTTTTGTTGTTCTTGTTTTTTTCAGGGTGGACCCTGTGGAGTGCTGGCTGCTGTACAGGCGTTTGTACTCAAGCATTTGCTGTTTGGAGGGAAAAAAGGGGACTCTAAAAAGTACAGTGTGTTTCTAGAGAAGGGTGGGGAGGGTTATACGCATACACTAGATTCAAGTGTATAATTATGATGTTTACTCCTTTTTGAGGGTAGTAGGGTATCTTTAAATACCAGGCAAAATGTCTATTGGTTTGATGATTTAGTTTAGATTGTAAATAATCATTTTCAGATGTCGTCCCTTTTTCTGGCAATATTCTGTACCACTGACGTCATTTTACTGGATATCGCAAGCGTCTTCCAAAGTTGGTCAACGTTAGCTGGTTATGAAGAATATTAAAGCTGGGGGATTTGAGCCAATCATAGACGGAGAAATTGAATGGCGATAATAATTTTTTCCCCGTTTCCCTTGTCATTTCCATTCCTAGTAACAACTTCTGAGAATAACTCAGCCATGTCCTTTCTTTCGCTGCTCCTGTCCGGACGTGGTGATTATGGAAATTATTTGTTTTTATCTTTTAATACATCCTATTTCATGTCCATTTCAGGAAACTTCAGCCTTCTTCCCGAGAAAGAACCAAAGCTCTTACATCAGCAATTAGTGAAATATTATGGAGGGCTGGTGACAGCAGAGGTGCTGTAGTAGCCTTGTAAGTTACTCTCGAATTTAGTATGTGCATTATTTAAAAAACGAGCAGGAGTGTTTTGCAGAAATTGAAACACGAGGCGCTGTCCAGAGTGATGTGTCGTTGTCAAGTGATTGTCATCGGGCACTACACTCTGCTCAAGGTGGCCTCAACCGAGTCGCTTGCCTGAGCTGGCTGCCAGTCTTCTGGGTCGGCCATAATGCCGGTAGCCTGCGTCGCAGACGTAATCTTTTGCAGTTAGTAGGGAGCTTACGAATCGACGACTTTCGCACGACGCCGACGCTGGGTCACTTCATAGTTCGGCGTTGCCGTCCTGTAGAAAATATGAATTTACGATTCGTAGTAAAGACGATGACGTTGGTGCGTGCGGCAGGCAAATTTTCCCGCCGTTTCTGAAGTTTGTTTTCTTCTTTTCACAAGTAAGCTTGTTTGTTCAACCAAAATGTCTAAATTCATAAGGCAAACGAGAGCTCGTATTGCAGACGCTTATGGAAACAGATTTATAAAGGACCGAGTATTTCACTGTATTTGTACTTTTATGCGTTTCATCAACAAACTCAGAGTTAAGTACGGATTTAGACGAGACAACAAAGGACGAATGCAAGGCGCGTTTATGTACAGGGAGGGCATTTATAAACTTGCTGAACAGCTGTAGTTACTGTGATGAGATAACCACTTGCAATGGTCTAGTTGTGGCTTTAGTACCATCTTGCCCATATCGTTTCACTCGGTGTTAATTTTTGTTTGTCTACAGCTAGCTATTGTGTTGATTCTTCGGGTCGTTATTCCAATGAAAACAGACAAACAAATCGAAAACATATGTAAAGAAAATGTCCCTAATGTGATACTTGAATTATCTGGAAAAATCCGCTGAAGTACGCAGGGAAAACTTTGGAAATTAGTCGCACGTCCTGCTTTTTCTAGGACGCCGGCGAATCGCTGTCAACAACGGCGTCGACTTTGGCGCGACGCCGGCAAGTGTCCAGATAAGCATGCGCAGTAAGCCTGTCACGCAGTCCAACGGCGTCGTCGTGCGAAAGTCGTCAATTCGTAAGCTCCCTAGTAACGTCTGCGAAGCCGCGCCGAAGATAGCCTGAGAAAACAGCCTACATTTGGCGACGCTACTACTGGTTTCCCGGCAAATGACGTCAGAGAAACGAGCGCAGAAATTCAATACTGATGACGCGGCACTACCCAGACCTGGGTAGTGCTTCTGATTGGTCGTGACCCAGATCTGGGTAGTGATCTAGGTAGTGTTCTAGGCCCTAAACGGACTTAATTATCTGAAGGGCGTTCGGATTTCCCTTCAACCCGAAGGGGCCAATCACGGCGTGTACTCATTCCTGGTACACAGTAGGGGCCCAGAAGGCCCTGAAGTCCAACCAAGATTAGTTTGCGAGGTGCCCTGGGGCAGAAAGTTGTTCTGTTCAGTATTGTGTCTTGAACTTGATAGCGACCTTTCATGACTTGAATACGAATACGAATTTTCGAGTATCAGTGAAACTTTAAAATTTCGAGCTACTTTTATTCTCCGAATTATAACCCTTTCATGTTGCTAACCAGATCGGTGTTTATATATTACGTAATTATATATTTGACACACGAAGTTGGTTTGAAAAGTGGTACATGTACTTGTACTATAATGTAAGGGTACGGTGTCCCTCATAGGAAGAACGGCGACGGCAACGACAAACGCCAAAAGCCGAGCCTTTTGGTACGTTATTTTACCGTTCTCTGCGTAAAATTTGCTTTTGCTAAATGTGGCGAACTATGGAGTGGGTGAACACAAGACGACGAATTTTTCCTCCTTTTTGAACATTGATGCGATCAAAGTTGTTTTCGCTGTCGTCGTCGTTGTGATTGCTTAAGCTCCTCGAATCACAGCCATTGAGGCCATCGTAATAGAAAACAAAACCAAAATAAAACATCAAACAAAACAAATCAATAACGTTTTTCGTTTTATGGGGTTGTTAGTTTTGCTCTTACAACTCAAAATTAAAAGTCACTTCACATCCTCTGATTCATATCCTCGCCCCAAGAATAGCGTCGCTTGAAACGAGAATCGCGCAACATTTGTGCGGATGGAGCAATCATCAAATCAAGTAACACAAAATATTGAAAACACACCTCAACTCGGTAGCTACAATGATTTCGGCAACACTAGAAGTTGCATCTCATTTTGTTAATTATCATTCGATGCAAATTTTCCTTCCTTTTCATTGGCCGAGAGACCACCACGTTACTACCACGTGTGTGTAATTTGGCTGCAAATGATATTCTGCTCATGCGTAAATAAAACCACGCTTTTCTCCTTGCGGTCGCTCTTGCGTGAAAATGGCAGCTTCCCGAAGATATTTATAAAAAAAACAAACTCGGTGACTGAATGATAAAACAATTATTTAACTCGGTTATCGCAAAATATTGTGACTTGTCAGTGTCTCGCAGATCAATTATTTGTCTCAGCCTTCGGCTTCGGCAAATAATTGATCTGCTCGCCACTGACCAAACACGATATTTTGCTCAACCTCGTCCAAAACCTGTTAATTCTCACAATTTATTTCAGACCTACTGGCGGTTCTAATGTTTTTGGTGCTGGGCGATACAAACCGGACCAGTTAACAGAAGCGGTAAGTACTGCAATTTCCCATAAGATCACCCGACGCCTACCCCCTGTTGGGACGTTTCACGCAAAAATGGATCGATCTTGACAATCGTTCGGGAAAACAGGGGGCCTGCAAAGTAAACCGGTTTGCACTTGTATTAAGAAGTCACTTTTCTTTTTGTCAAGGGTGACTTCGTAATACATGTGTGGCTGTACTCACCTGAATAAGGTCGTTCTCAATACTGGACGCACGATGCTTCTTTAGCGAATATTGTGCATGGTAGATGTGAGATTTGCAGGTAGACTGTTGTTACTGTACTTGCTGCCATAATGCAGTAATAGTATTGTGTTCCTACACACAAAGCTGGGTTAAGATAGTCCAGGGAAAGCCGGTGTGAAATCTGAATTCATATATGAAAGCTTAAATTAATAGAAAATTTAGTTAAATTTTTTGTCTCTACACACTGATGATTGGATACTCTTAAAAAAAAAAAAGAGAAAGTGTTTCTAACAAAATGCTTATTAAAAAAGAAAGAGAAACCCAGATGAAGATTTAACTCCGAGTTTGCTCTAATCGGCGTTCGAAAAATTGGGTCCTGCAATGAAAGCGATTGCCTCTTCGTTGTTATTTTTGATAAGACACTAGACATGCCTAACTGATGTCCGTCCACAGTTAAGATTTCGTTGATGACCAAATTATTTGCAGCCCTGCATGATTAATAAATGCGGGCTTTGTTTGTTTCTTACATCAAGATGAGGCCTTTTTTTCTGTTGTACTCTACTTGCAAATTTGTAATTGTGAGTTTATCGCACCTCCCCGCTTTTTTCTGTATTCCACAGCTTGTGTTATACACCTTCAAGTCTTCTGAAAACCTTCTTAGCTTTATCTCGCAAAATATATCACAGGTACGTAGCATTCTTACCAACAATTAGCAATTATTGAATGAGTCTGGATAAGATAGTTTTTATTTCTCCTTTTCATAAGCGACAAACGGTTACTGAAGTCGGTTTACTTAACAACAAAAGTAACACTTGATCTGCCCACCAATGACAAATCGCGATATTTCCAAGTGCTTGGCCTTGTCCGATAAATGCTTATTGCCTGGAAACAAAGGCCGAAAGTTAGCGGTCTGTAATATGCCCCTTCATTCTCAATGGAGCAAATCAGAACCGCTTCAATGAAGAGGAGAAGTCGTTACGTCACGTTGCCATGGTAGCAAAATGTCTGGATCTGAACAAACCGTGGCCCATGGCACAAAAAAAAAAAAAAAAAAAAAAAACGATAAAGTTAACATGAATTCCTATCCTGTGCATGACTGCACTCAGGGACAAAACAGTAGCCCATACTTTTCTTCCATCGTTCGACAGTGCAAATGGCTGTCCTTTTCAGGAAAGATTGTTAAGATCCAGATCATGATTTTGCCACCATGGTAACGTGACGTCACACTTCTCTCTCTAGGGGAGTTTGCTTGCTGCTTGTGGTTCACTTACACCAACATTACCACCGTGACGTCATGGAAGGTCCTCATTAGGCTTGTTCAATCCAGTTATTCCGACCGTAATTCTAAACATGCCTACTGAGGACCCATCCGGGGGGGGGAGACTCCCATATGAAAGGGGCGGGGATGCTGGTCGGAAATTTTGAATTAAACCCCTAAGGGAGACCAATCTGGGCGTGGCCCAACCTTTTTTGACCCCTAAAAAAACTTTAATTACATGAATCGAGTAAATAAAACGAATTGAAAATATAAGATTTTTTATATTTCTTCGCGTGCAACCCTAAAAGAGAGAGATTTTATTACAGGCATGTTAACAGCTTATAAGAGCCAAACTTAATCCTAAATTATGTACTTTCCGTATAACTGCATTTCATCTAGAAATAAATCCACTTTTTGTCAATCCATTTTCAGTTTGAGTCTGATAGTAGCAGTGGATGTATTTTACTGTTGTATTCTGTGATATTGTCCAGGTCAATACGAAAGTAAGTGATGGTCTAGTAAATGATATTTAACCCTTCAAGCCCTAATACCCACATACAAATTCTTCAAACTAATACTAGATATTTCCTCAAAGAATTAGTTGAGAGAATGTGATATAAAAAATCAAAGCATTTTCCTTTCAATGATCATTTCCTTAATTCCTTAAAAAAAATCAAAGCATTTTCCTTTCAATGATCATTTCCTTAATTCTCATAACCTTTAGTCTTGATTTTGCATTGATATCGTGAGGAGAAAGTTGATGTTGGTCACTCTTAAATGAATAAATAACAATGTATGATTTAGATGTAGCGTATCCACATGGTTGTTCTTCGTCTATTACTCCTGATAAGGATTGTCATTTAGTGCCGGGGGCCAGGCATTTCCCCCGGCTGTTATAAGTATGACCCCTGCCCACTTTCTTAGGACACAAAAGGAAATAGAATCAAAGAACCTCCCAGCTGTTAAATCCCCACCTTCCAGTAAGTGCCTATGCGCGGTACATTGCTTATCTTGTGACTTACGTTGCATCTCATGCTGGCATTTTGAGCTGATCTTTGCGGATCAGGTGTTTTATTCCAATCTTTGCGGATTCTGGCTCCTACCCCCTCCCTCCCCTTTTTGGGTTTGTCCGTTGGTAAGTATGGGGTCAGGTGAATATTTTCCACTGAATTTCCTTCAGTGTGACGGTGCTAGTTGGCGGCTGCATGCAGGGGTGGTTCCCGCTTGCAGGGTTGCCATGGATACCTCCTTGCTATGTCTGAGGCGCTCAGGCTCCCGTCCAACCATTAAGGCACCAGTTCTCAAGTTCATCTATTGGCAATGAGTTTAACGGCAAATAGTTGACTAGGGGCAAAGAAGTATCAATGTCAGTAGAAATCGAGAGTAAGCCTTTGTGTTATAATTTCGAGAAAAATAATCTGCTAGTATTATATTGCAAGTTTAATGTAAGGGAGCTTCTGGTGATTTTTATCAAGTATTTAGTGGCCTTAAACTTTTCTTGTTGTTGTTGTTTAAGAGTGATATCTGATATGGATGAACCTCAAGGCAGGCTGATGGGTGCTCACGGCTACTGCACGCAGGTTAGATTTTCAATGCAGTACCTGTATACTACAATCTTTTTCATTTACGGGTATCAATCTGACGACGACGACGAGGATGATGATGATGATGATTTCCCCGACGTTAATCTTAAATGGAATGGATAGTCTTTGTAGGTTATGCCTTCGCGTGCCTATTTATTTTAATAGAATGTTCAATATTATAATTTTTTTGTATGTCTGCTAACACCATTCTTAGCGCAGTTTTCCCAGGTGCGGTGGTAAGGTGTTCCCTTAGTCCCTTGATGAATCATACAAGTGTTTGTTACTTTGTTTGGTTGTCTGTTTCCGTCTTTCTTTCGTTCTTCCTTAATAGCTGAAATTTCGTCCAGTTTGAGCTTCTTTTTCATTAATTGCAGCAAAAGTCTCATTCTCGTTCTTATTACATGTATTGTCCTTTACAGGAACTGGTGAACTTGTTAATAACTGGAAAGGCTGTCTCAAACCCATTCGATAACATCATGGAAGTTGATACAGGGGGTTCGAAAAAGGTGTAGTATTTAAGACGATGTCATGAAGGATATTTTTCATCGTGGTTAATGTGTTTAAAGGGTTCCGTTTATCGTTTGTCCCAAGATTGTCACTACTGATCGCTACTTACTTAGGTCCTCGTCAGGCGATAAAGTTGATTTACTGAGTGAGACTGTTTGTACCCCACCCCCATAGTTGTTAATGATTCGTGTACAGTCACCTCCGTTTTACGGACACCTCGCTAATTCGGGACACTTTCTATGGCTCCCTTAGTGTCTGTATTCACGCGGTTTGGCTGTATCACGCACCTAAAGCGATTTTTACTGATATGTGAAAATTTTCCTTGTCCTCGGAGAAAAAAAGCCCTTACTTTTTCTCTTAATTCAACCCTCTTAATACGAACACCTCGTTAATACGAACACTTTCTATACCCCCCTTAGAGTCCGTATGTACGGGGTTTCACTGTATCACGAACCTATTAAAGATTATTTTCACTAATATGTAAAACGGAATTACAACGATTCAATGTGATACAACCCCATCATCTCGAGAATATCTGAAGGAATTCCCCTTATTCTCTGCAACTGCTGATGCCTCTTAGTTTCTTTAAACATTCTGTTTAATCTTTCGACGTGAACGTCTTATAGTAAGGTTTTTTGCTTCCCTATGAATGCTAACATTTACCGATTTTTTTTTTTTTTAGAATGTCTTCAAAGGGATAGATAAACAAAGTGAGATCGGGTTTCTGTCCTTATTTGAACATTACAAATCATGCGAGGTTGGTGATGACTAGAGATATTAGCGAGCTTAAGCAACGGTGACGGGGACGACGACGGCAACGAGGACGGGAAAAAAGCAATAGGTTTAGAGCCTGTTTACATGGAGGTGGGGGACCCCAGGTAGGGGAGGTAACCCGCTTAGGTCGGGTAACCCACCTCTCCATATAATCTCCCATTTTAATTTGATCACGTTTACATGATTGGTGGGGTGACCCGCTGTATGTTACCTCACCTATCTGGAGTCCCCCACCGCCATGTAAACAGACCCTTAGATTGGCAAAACAATACGCTTTTTTGTGCATTTCTTTGCCGTCTTTGCACGACTACAACGTGAAGGTGTCGAGGACGGGAACACGCGACTTTCTTTTCCTGTACTTTGATACAGTCCTTTAGAATTCAACTACAAAAAAAAAATTGCCAACATTTGACGAGTTAAACGAGATGTTATAAGCGCGATAAAATTTGAGGCAACGCGAATTCACTTTTCAGGTGACTTTTTCGTAGTCGTTACCGTCGTTGTTGCTTAAGCTACCTATTTCTCTGTGTAGAGAGGAAAGGAGAGGGGGGGGGGGGGGGGGGGATGAAAGGGGCCGGGAGGTGCTTACCCACTGTCACCGTCTTTAGGGAGTTTAGGCAGCGACGTTTTTGAGCGACGCATGTCAACCGGAAGTGAACCTTTTTTTCTTGCAATATGCCTTGACGCTACAAAATTTGTTATATTGTTATGTGTCTTTTCTCTTATGTGTTCAAAATCACGGCTCAAGAGTGCAACAAGCACATTTCCGGTTGACGTGCGTCGCCCAAAAACGTCGCTGCTTAAATTCCCTTTCATTTTTCTGCACCCCTCCGAGGCTGCTTCCTGTTCCTCCTTTGTATAAAGGTTAAGAGAGTTTTAGTGGAACAGAATTCGTTGTTCTTCTTTAATACATTGAGGCAAACCTTAGGGCGGAGCTCCCGTCCATAATAGTGGACCTTGGAAATGAACAGACCGTTAGACGTTTTCGTAGCCGTCGCCGTCGCCGTTCTTGTTGATTGTTGCAGGCATTAACTCGTCTGGATAGAGCCAAGCTCTGTAGATAGGCTGGTTGACATACGTTGGTTTACAACGTCCCGAGTAGAAAATAGAGGCGCCTGAAGCAATCCAGATTATTATATGGAAATCAGGCTTAAGGTTTAACCCTTTATGTCCCACGAGTGACCAACATCAATTATCTCCAAACAATATTAGTACATTATCAAGAGATCGGATTATGAGAATTAATAAAGTCATCACTTAAGTGAAGATGCTTTGATCTTAAATCATATTCTCTCAACTTGTTTTTCAAAGAAATGTATGGAGATCAGTGTGAAGAATTTTTATGTTGATATTGGGGCTTAAGGTTTAACCGGCGTATAGTTCAAACGAGCAGTTTTGCTACCCTGCAGAACAGGCGTTATTTTTCGCGTTTTTCAAACAAACTACTGTGATAGCGGAGCTCTCGCGCGCGAAGCACCATGGGTAAGAAAATGTGGTAAACTACCCATCCAAGAAAATTTGGTAATCACGTGACCGTACACCGAGCGAGCGAGTGACCGTCCGTCCGCACCACAGGCATACCAATGTAAAATAACTCAATCAACAGGTATGGCAACCCAAATGCGACTCAAGGTTTTATTTGGAAGAACAAACAACAACATAGTCGTGTCTTTTTCGGCGTTATTTTTTATGTTTACATAACGTGGACAACAGAGAAAGAGCTAGAGCGAGTTATTGAAAACAAAGGAGACGAATTTCTTAGGAAGAAAAACATGGAAATTCAAAGCGGCGGTGAGAAAATGAGAAATGCTAGCGACCAGCAAGGTGAAAATGAGCGGCAATGAAAAATAAAAGCGAACGTGAACACAGGAGACAAAATATTGGGTAAGCACATACGATAATTCCTCCATGAAAATAATGTGTAACTAGGACGTTTGACGTTTTACCCGTACAAAACAGCGTTTTAGTCGTGCAAAACAACAACAAGGGAAAGACAAAAAAGCGTGCTGCACGTGCAAATTTTTTTATTTGCCAATTAGAAGAAAAAGTGTGCTGCACGTGCAATTTGTTGTTTTTTTGCTAATTACATCTATTAGTCTTGAAGCCATATTCATTGTCGTCCGCGTTTAGCATTACACGATTTATTTTTTTTTGTTTACACGTATCATTAACCAGAGCTTCGCTTTTAGCCCTGGCTAAATCTATATATTAAACATATAAGGAAATATAAACGCATTTTTGTTTATCACAGCAATTTGTCTTCTGTTTCTTCTTCAGCTTAGATGGCCAAAATATCCTGAAGAGTGTCTACGATGTACTGACAGACTTCATCTTTTCATTTGTTACAGGTTGGTGTGAATTACAAGACTCCCAATTATCCTATTTGGGTGATATGCAGCGAGAGTCACTTCAGTGTCTTGTTCTCTATCGACAGAAACCTCTTGGACGACTGGTAAGCTTATAATGACTAGTAAATGGCCGTATTTACACTAAAGACGGATTATCCGTTGGATAATTCGCGTCAGACATAATGAGTCTTAATATGAAAATGGAACGGTCTTAATTTTGGATGGACAATCCGCCTGACTTTATCCATTTGTATTTCTGTCAATCCGTCAAACCGATAATCCGTCTCTAGTGTGAAAACGGCCATTGATACCAGCCAATTTACGGCATTTGAACTTATCAGCCTGTTTTTATTCTTCCTAAAGACTAGTATTCTTTGATGTCGTCACTAAAAGCCATTTATGTGGTAATGAAGAGTTTTATTCCTTCCGTTTTATTAAAAACACTGATGGTGTAAAAGAGATACTACGTCCCGGTCACTTGTAGTGCTTTACCAAAGGGTTAGAAAATTACTTCTATCAGCGATCAGTTTACAAGCAAATTAATGATGATGGTCGGACACCAACTGTATGAAGAGTGGGAAACTGTCCACCCACCCCTCCCCTAAGCCAACATTAACACTTACTTCTCACTTAGGGAAAAATGTTGGCTTAGGGGAGGGGTAGGTGGGCAGTCTCCCGGAAACGTATAATGATCGGATCAGAGCGTGCAAACTCAGAGGCAACATTTTGGTATTGAGGTTTCTGGGTTACTGACCGCCTACTCCTCCCTTAAGTCGACGTTAACTTTTATTTCTCACTAAGGGCAAAATTGTTACATAGGGGAGGGGTAGGTGGTGGTCCAAGCTTTGGGCACCTCCAAGGGAAATTGAACCCAGAGTACTCTTGTTAGACGCTTATATTAAGCTTAGCAAGCCATGGTGCCCACACGACCGAGGCTTCTCCCAGTCTCTTTAGTATTAGAAACTGGGTGTAATGCTTTCCTCCCCTTCATCTCCTCCGCTAGGAAAGGAAACGTCTGCATGCAGGCGATCGCAGGGTTACCGCTAGCAGTGTGTCGCCGGGTTCCGTTAATATACCTGAGTGAGGAGAAACATCGTTAAGGAATGAACGCAATGGCAGGGCTTGAACCCCTAACTACGGATCCGAAGCCAGAGGTCCTTGTAGGCCGGAAGTCATAATTGTTGAAACACTCGCGGACTTCTTCGCCCCTTCCGCGTCAGTGTTTATACAAAAAAGTCCAAGCAATCTCTTAAAACCAACACTGGGAGAAGGAGAGCTCAAGGGAATCAGAGCGTGTATTCGTGGAATGACTTGGTTTATCTTGTTTTTTCAAGATTTTGAAGATAATTTCAAGTGATAGTGATTGCAGGATTAGATGAGTGTATAATGTGCTATCCGACTGAAATATAGCAGTCGACGTAGGCTAGCGATTGATTGATTGATTGATTGATTGATTGATTGATTGATTGATTGATTGATTGATCGATTAATTGATTGATATACACAGGAGGTTAGAGAAGAAGTTTGATCTTTATTACTATGATGGTCTGGCACGGCAGGATGAGGAGTTAAGATTGACAGTTGGTGAGCAAGCATTACTTCGTGTAAACTGTCATAGTGTAACTTATATGGTCTTGCTTGGGTACACACCTGTTACAGGCTAGATAATGGCCTGGAAAAAAGATACTTCAAGGTCATGAAAAAGTGAGGGAAGTTATTTTGAGTCAGGAAAAACCGAAATACTTAAGAAAAACTAAGGGAAAATTGAAATTATAAATCCACTGGTTTAATACCATTAACATGGAAAAAACGTATTTCAGGCTAATATAATCGCAGAGATGGTTTTTGTTACTGAAATTACGATAGCGTCCCTGTAATATGTATGACATCATCGTATTTGAATTGAAAAAAAAAAAAAAGATAAGTAGGCGTTTTGCAAATTAAAAAAAGAACAAAGAAAAGAAAAGAAGAAAATCAACACTATGAAAGCGTTTTACAAAACTTCCGTTTTAGGTGCCCGAAAACGCCGTTTACGTGTGGACGGCCGAAGAATTGAACGGAGAAAAAAAAAATGTTTTCAAAAATACCCGGATACCTTTGGACGGAGCTTTTTAGTAATTACATCTTTCTCTTGATAAAGATACCACAAGAGAATGCCCGGAATACAAGGACACTGATCTTGTTCCTCCACTGGAACACTGCATACGAACAAGGTGAGACAACAGAAAAAGGTAAAAAGGTAAAGCAAAAATATTTTACCTCGATAACTCCTGACAGAAATAACTGATAAACTCGAGGTCGACATTGTACTCATTTTACAACCCCCCCCCCCCCCCACCTTTCTCCATCAGTGATTCGTTTTAAGGGTAATAAAAGCTAGTCAAAGCTGCACAGAAAGGAGAGTAGTTGAAACAAGGATGTGATGTCACCAAGGCAAGAAACCTACTTGGCCAAGAAAGAAAACTAAACTTCCAAATAAAATAATATAAGGTCTGTTTTTCTTGTCGTTCTGGTACGTTTCTTGCTCTCCATCAAATCGCTTTTGTACCCCGTCATTGATGAGCTTGAAAAGGCCCATAATGGCCGTATTGGTCGTCTTCACACAAGGGACGGATTATCCGTCTGAGACTGGTTATCTGTTGGATAATTCGCGTCGGACAGATAATATGTCTGAATTTGAAAATGGAATGGTCTTAATATTGGATGGAGAATCCGCCTGTCTTTATCCATCTGTTTTTCTGTCAAGTTTGACAGATTCTGAAGATGGATTATCCGTCTCTAGTGTGAAAACGGCCAATGGGATCATTTTTTAACACAGAAGTGCATTTCAAGGCTCATTTTCAACCATCAGGAAATGTGTGTAGTCATTCAAATTAAACCTCGTCAGCCCTACTATCACAAGTTTCTATATCTTAAGTGTGTGTAGTTCTAATTTTTTTAGTCTGTGGATGAAATCCTATCTATGGTGTTACCATTCAAAATGAAACCTCTTTAGCAGTAATTTCAGATGTTTTTTTTAATTTAGTATGTAGCTCAGTGTTAAGTTGGAGTCTGGACGAAATTCTACGACGTGATCATTCAAAAGAAACCTTTTAAGCAGTACTTTGACGTCGTGATGCTACTGTTTTTGCGTGTGGTGCTTAGTTTGTCGGCAAAATTTTAAGGTGTTACTATCCAAAAACCTACTGCTTGCTCGTTAAAGGGGTATTTGGAATCTCTTTGATGGCGAAAAGTCTAGTCGTTTTAGGATTTTTTCTACTGACGCAGAGACAGGCATGTTTGATGTATTTGTTGACGTGTCGGGCTGAATAAAAGCTAGAAATATTTTATGCACCAAGTCAAAAGATATTTTTTAACTGAGCGGATTCTCACGCGCGGATTGGTTGAGAGCTTTGTTCGAACAGAGTGCAGACCATGGAAATAACGTCATGATGGCGCAATTTGTTTTTCTCTTTCTCTCGCGCGCGATTTTCCGAGAAACTTCAACGTGAATGGACGCTAAAAACTGGCAATGTTATTTTAAAAAACAAATCGACGTAATTTTTATGGTCTGTAGTCTTATCGGCAATAGAAATGACGTCAAAATGTTCAAAACTTTACAATGAAACCGGGGCTCCTAGTTCCACTTGAATTTTGAACATTGTGACTTCATTTCCATGGTAGATAAGATTACAGACCATGGATTGTTAAAACCAGCTTGTAACATGACGCAGAATGCAGTAATTGGCATACGATGATTTGGCGTCCTTGTCCTAAGATAGTGGTAAACTATTAAACCCATGTGTATTTTTTTTACTGATCGTACAGGTGGAAGAATGCTGTCATAGACTGGAATGGATCGGAACCTATCTTATGATGTTGGCCCCTTTTTGTAATCAGGTATCAAAGCCAGAGGACTAAAGAATCAAGACCTAACGATCCGACAATGGCGACGTCCACGAAAAAGTCGTTGAAAACCAGACTTCGCATCCTTTCAAGCTTTTTGGCGATTATCCCTAAGTTACTTCAAGAAGAAAATTTAAGTGGAGCTGAAGAGAGGAGACTGCGCCCGATATTAAGACAGAGATGTTAAAATTTATTGCTGTGCCCAGTTCCTGTTCTCAAGTGAACTAAACGTAAAATTTGGCCTTGTCAAGTCGGTAGTTGTGAAAGGACGGCAATGAAATTTACAAACAATCATGATGCACGTGCAAAGTTGTTGTTGTGTGCTCATTAACCCTTTAAGCCCTAAGAGTGATCAGCATCAAATTTCTCCTTGTAATAGAGCGGTTTTCACTTGACTGTCGAAAGTAATTGAGGAATTGGTTTGGTTTTGGTTTTACTACGCCCTCTGGTTGGCTAGTGT
Organism: Porites australiensis; assembly: GCA_022179025.1. NCBI lineage: Eukaryota > Metazoa > Cnidaria > Anthozoa > Scleractinia > Poritidae > Porites > Porites australiensis. The sequence goes on along the minus strand of BOPM01000368.1, from coordinate 192,613 downwards.
ATTTACTTTGGTTTTGGTTTTACGACAGTCAAGTGAAAACCGCTCTATCAATGCTTTGTAAAACAGAGTGGTCATGAGAATTACGGACATGATCACACAAGATGAATTTGCTTGATATTTTATTAACTTCTCCCCATTTCTTCCGTAGGAAAAAATAGGAGCAACGAATGAGAATTTAAAGTTTGATCTTAGGGTTTAAAGGGTTAAAACTGATGTTTTTGGACGTTCGCGTTATCGTCGCCGTAAGGTCACTAACAATATAGTTGAACCTCAATTAAGCGGCATCCTTTGGGGTACTGGCAAGTGGCCGCTTAATGGAGGTTAGCCGCTCAATAGAACTTCGTCATAAATCAGCATAATCTTTAGCAGCAACATCACTTTATTTTGAAACAAAAGCGTGACGGAGGAAGCATTACTGGGCAACAATTGGTCGCCACCTTCTATCTTCGGACTGTATTTTCCTTCATCATGTTCTTGAAATAAAGCCAAACCAAGTGTATCAAGCGGTTGATGGCCGCTTAATGGTGGTGACACTACAATGGGAGAACTTTCGTTGGGACTCCCAAAAGGTGACTGCAGCCGCTTAATAGAGGTATAATTCCCATTCTTTTGTATAATTATTTCGGGACTTTGATTATTGGCCGCTCAATGGAGGTTCGACTGTATTCTTACCCTGGCGACACGATCGTCTCCGTAATGGCCCATTTGACTGCTCGTTTTTGTATTGTCAGACTCTCACTGGAATACACAAAGCATTCTCTACTTTTGTGTTACATTTTTGTGTTACATTTCTGACTAAACATCCCCAGCAACGGAGCTTAACTTAATATTAAAAATTACCGCTGAACACGAACATTAACGACACGTTCATACAGGGTCTGCCTCGACGTAAAGTAAAATATTCAGAAATTCTGGCAAGTAAGTGTTTGAAATTTGAATATACACAATAGACAGAGTAATAAACAGTCCTTTTTCTCGTTGGAATTTGTGAATATATTACTTCAGATGGAGGCTAAGGCTGTAAAAAATGCGTCTTCACTTCTTTAATTCAGCGGTCATAGCGAACTCGAATACACTTTAATAACACTACTTAAAGTACCTACCAACCCGAAACTAGACTATTGCTCAAAGGTGTTTCGTTTTGAGCTTGGGTATTAGAAAAATCCCTTCTCAGTCAGGTATTAGTAAATCGTTCCGTTTCAGTCAGGTACTAGTAAATCGTTCCGCTTTATCGAGAAATTATAAGCGGACCTGTCGGTCGCGATGGCCGTTGTGTTGTATCAAGTATAAACATATTCCCAAATATTGCTTACAAAATTAAATATTTATGAAGTCATATGGACAAATGGCTCTGGCTTTTTAGGTAGGGACTAAAAGGCCTAATAATAAGGAGACCTAACCGTGCGGGGAATTTTTTGCATAGTTCGTCAACATGCGAATCATATGGCATGATTTTGCTGAGAGTTTTACATAAAGTTCTAGTGCAGAGACTGGGCTGTGTCTTGACCGGGCTTCCTGGCGTTACGCTTCCCTGTAACAGGCCTCGTCATTTTTCAAGGTTTGTCGTTTAAATGGAACCTTGTGTGCGATAAATAGAGGTCGAGGATTAATAAGTAAGAAAATTAATGGATGCCGAGAAATGTTTATTTCTATGAGCCCAACTTGAGGCATCCGTTTTATCTGACCTCCCCCCGGTATCTGTGCTAGGCCCCCTTTGATTTACAGTAAGCATATGAGCAATCTTCCACTTCTCCTGGCTTCTCCTGAGGGCAACGCACATAACAATGCGACACAGTACACTGACGTTTAGCCTGCAGTTCGTTCTTAAGAACCTTGAAGATAAAATGTTTTTCAGTGAAAGAAAAAAAAATGGCTGGGTCGTGGCGTCATCATGTGAAATGTCAAAGCTTCCAAATAATCTCACTTTCTGTATTACCATCAATGAATCTCAAATCAAAACAGAAAGTACCATCGGAAAAAATTATGGAGAGTTCGTACTGGCGAAACGCTGCAGTGATTTATGCACTGTGTATTCTGCAACTTACTCGGCACAATTGACAAATGAGGCCCACTTAGCTCTCTATAATTGCCGTATACTGTCACTAATGGTTACTGCTGAGTAGTGTAGGGGTTAAACCTCACAAGAAAATCTTATTAGGTTTCATTGCCTCCAGAAAAAGAAACTGGACGAAAAAATGGATATGAATCATTTTTTTTCGTGCTACATTAAAACTCGTTTCAAGTAATTTGTAGAATTTATTGGAATCCTGTCTGTATAAATTTTTATCCAGTAAAAAGAATCTTAAAGGAACTTAGGTTTTCCTAGTTTCTTTGCTGTGCGGAGTGTTTGTGGCTGAACATGAGAAAAGACTCATTTTTAACTTGTAACCAGTTCACCCACGGTCGAGCCTGAGTGAGGCTGCTCGTAAGTGTCCCACTGAGCCTAAGAAGGCTTTGGGTACGGATCATTAATTATTTTTGGTAAAGTTATTTTTCAGTCTATGATTTAAAAAAACTGCACAGGCGACATTGCCCTATTTATAATGGCAGGAGAATTCACCGGTTCAAAAGCGTTTATGAAGATTCGCCGAGGACCGAAACCCGCAAAAACTGTAATGCTCTCACTAGCGATTGGCTTGTAAGCACCTAATCCATATTCAATGTAAATTTCGAAGCCTGCCACTTGCAGAGCAAGATTTCAGATAAATTATAACGTTGAAGTGTATGGATGAATTCCTCCCCTGACTTGCTGAAAACTTCCGTCAGGAAAATTTTAGGTGACAACATGAACAAAACAATCGTAAAACTATCAATGAAGGTAAGCCCAAAGGTTTTACCCAATGTCTACAGTATCAACTTTTCCAGGAAACTAATTCACAAATAATTTTCTCGTTTATTCTGAAAGGGAAGAAGTCACACGAGTCGAAAGCAAACGAGGCGAGAGACACGCAAATGGCCACGCGCGTGTCTGAAAGCGCTAGGGTAACCACTACCTGCTTTGTAAACACGTCGTGTAAAAAAGACGAAATGTGCGAGTGCTGGGGTAACCCTCCTAGCACCAGGGTTACCCTCCGTCCTGGTAAACAGGGCCTAAAGGCATTTTTGGACATTTTTGAAACCGCATTTTTTTCTCCGGATTCGTGTGGACGGCGCCCAAATTAAACCACACTTGAGAGCGGTTTTTCGGCCAGCGGATTCACTGTTTTCGACAAAGTAACATGAGTAAAAAGCAACGAAGCAGAAGTGAAGTAAAGTTGGTTCAATATATGTCCCATACATGACGTACGTACCGTTTCGTACGGATGGAAGGCTGATTTGTGTAAAAAAAAAAAGAATGGGGTAATCAAAAGTATAAAAGGCAAAAAAAAAAGAAGATGGAGCATCGGAAAAAAAACTGAGGATGAAACGAAAACCAACTACACTGAAAAAAGGAAAAATAAACAGACAACAACAACAACAAAAAATACAAAAACACACACAGAATGTAGAATATAATGCGTATCATGTGTGCAATTGTGCTTCAACCAATTTTCAATGCTTATAATATTTTCAAAGGTTCAACCAATTTTCAAAGTTTATAGAAAAGTAGTCCAGTGCTACATTTTTTCTTTAGTCCTTTTCTTTTCTCCATTCAAGAAATACATCAACATCATCCTTATTTCTGTATCGTTTTTAACATCCCTTTTGCTGTACAACGAAACTAGGAGGTCATTTGAGGAAGAGTCAGTACCTTTATCTTTTTTCAAAGTAAACGTTACTGGTAACATCTCATAAAGCTGAAAGGCTGGTCTGGCCTGTCAAAATATTGTTTGAAAAGTTCAATACGCGTTGTTTCAACTGGGAAGTTTGACTTCTTGATGCTTTATTTCTTATTACTGAAAAAGATATCTAGTTGATGTACGATCTCCCACCCCGATTATGGCTCACCTGGCCTGTTCCATCCAGACTTTCAGATAATAGAGCGCGGCGGTCAGTGGGGAGCTAGCCTGAGTGTCAGGCCTTCCTAAGGGGCTAGGGGGAAAAGGATTTTAAATGGGGGAGGGGGTAGCTCTCTCCCTTTTTCGCTTCCATCTTTCTCCTTTTCCCCCAGAAACGCCTCATACTCAGGCTAGTGGGGAGCGAGTTAAGTTGTCTCCCCTCATTTTTTTCTTCGTGAATTTTCCTCCTGCGCTCTACTATCTGAACGCCTGGAAAAAACAGGCTATTTGGCGATTCTTGTTTATTTTTTTACGCGGTACTCGTGAAACGCGAGACACGTGCTGTGGAAGCTCGCGCGCGAGACTCACGCGCCAGAGGACTGGGTCCTAAGAGAAACCAATATGGCGACAAATCAGACTGTGTGACCCGTCTGTAGTTAAATTGGACCCAAAGTGACATTATTTGGACTTAAGGAACTCGGATTTGATCTCAATCGGCTCTTTAACTCGTTCTTTAACACTTGGTTTCATTTATGGCTTAAATATTCACAGATGTAGCAAGGAAGAAGTCGTCAAAATTAATTTGTGAGGTAAGCTTATTTGATTAGCTTAACCTAAATTTAAGGCTACATGTATTTCGCAGAAAATGTTGGTGTTATAAGCACGTTATATTTAGGTAATGGCAAGATTTGTTAAAGGATAAAGCTTATGTTTTAAATCATGAGATAATTCTAGGTGTACTCTTCCCGGACTTATAACCAACCATGTCTGATGAGACTGGTCATGAAAGGCCAGATTCATCAAAGATAAAAACAACAGTGCTGCAGGTTATGTTAGTAGCTCCCTGACGGTGTGCGCAACCCCTTTTTTTGTTCATAAAATAATTGTGACTGAAAAAATTGCTGTGACGTTTTTATTTGTTTACAAGATCAAAATGATATGAATGCTATTAATTACATGTAAACATTGTGTACTGTCAAGTCCAAAAAAGTAAACACATGTAACACATGTCACAAAAACATATAATAGAGAGGTACAGCAGGCTTCATAACCATTCCACTTTACTGTGCTTTTCACAAACACGGGAAACTCTAAAGTTAAAAAAGCTGCCTTCACAATTGTGTTATTCGCTGCCATCAATCATAATTACGATCACAAGCAACAAACCTTGAAACACAGAAACGCACAAAACACATCGAAATCCACCAATCGCAGATCACAAACCATGACCTTTTGAACCCATTTAAGTAATATTCTGCTTCCTAAGAAGTCCTCCAAGATGGTTGGCGGCAGAGTAAAACGAAAACATCAGTTGGCTTTTGAACTTCAGAGTTTTCTCATGTTTTTGAAAAGCAGAGTAATAACTATGATTACAATGAAACATGTACATGTACTTTAAATTAGTGGGCATCTAACGGGCCTTTGTTGGTATCCCCTGAATAAAGGTTCATGTTGCATGAAATATGGGAAGAAAAATGCTTAAAACAAGCTGAGCCATTCTTAATGTGGCTAATAAGGTGGCTTGTACTACGATCGAACTTCACATAAGAAAACAATCAAAATTATAAGATTAAGTGGTTGATTATTGGAGTTGGCCCCTTGCAAGAATCGAACCACAAGGGTTCTCTTCAAAAAAGAGGTCCGAACACATCTAGGGGCCAACCACTGAGGTTCCCAGGGGGAGCAGGGGAGGTGAGGGTTATGTGAATTGTTGTAGGTGTTGTAGTTAATTTTTTATCTCAGGTAATTTTTGTTTTTCTTTTGTTTTTGGGTATGATAATGTATGCTAATGAAGTTGAAACAAAGGAAAAATAAAAATTACCTGAGATAAAAAATTAACTACAACATAGGCATGAGTTTTTTTTCAACCCATTCATTTGCCGTGAATTTTTTCTTGCAGTATGCATTTGCCCGATCTTTTCTTCTCCCTCCAACACTTTGTGAACATGATTTTTTTTGTGTGGATGGGGTTGAAAAAGTAAGCTTTCCACTGTACATACAACTATAAAGAATCGATGAAATAATCTTTGAACAAGCAAATTAATTAATTTTTCTCTAAGAGTTTTTGACTGACTTTGATAATACAACTGTAATACAGCCTTTATTTTAACACTGAATATAAAAGCAATGAGATGGGGACCCTTTCAAACTGGTGAAATTAAGGAGTTAGAACCATCAGATATTGATAACTATGAAATAAGTATTTTTTATGAAGTTTACTCTTGTTCCAACAGCTTTTTTCTGGCATCCTTGATTTAGGTTGCACATAAAACATTGTTCACAAAAAGAGTCATGATTTTGAATTTGGGCACAGAGCATATTTTCTTTTGATGGGGCCAGCTCGCATATAGCACAAGCTCAACAAGCGCCGAAGGCAAGAGTCTATGTAGAGGGGTCCAGGGGCATGTTCCTCTGAAAAACTTGGAAATTTAGAGCTTCTGAAATCACCAGAAATAAGTATATTTCTACCAATTCTGAAATTAATTTTTATCCAACTTTTATCATCATTCTGTTAGTCAATTAATCAGTCAAAAAGTCTGTCCATCAGTCAATCAACCTTTCAATCAATATTAGCCAGTCAGTTAATCAGTCAAACACAGTCTCAGTACATGTATGTCTTTATTGGTGGATCCTGAAATGTCAGCTGTTTTGTTTTCTTATGCTAGCCATCACTCTTTGCTGTTTTGTCTGGCTGTATAAACAACTACTTATTCACTATTAAAGGACAGTCAGCCTTTTTTTCCTTCCATTAGACAATCTATAAAAAATGTTTTGTACTCAGGGTAAAGACAGTTTTAACCAAGATATTTCAATGTTATCCCAATGTCTTGATTAGTCAGATGTTAGAGTAAGCTATTAATCACATTATTGATGACTGCAAATCATGTGTCTGACCAATTTAACACACTGTTCATAGGCACTAGATCCAGGCCCCTATCATTGTTCAGTGCTGGGCATTTAAAGAGAGAGGAGAAGCCATTACGTCACATTGCCATGGTAGCAAATTTTTTGGATGACAACAAATCAAAACGTCACGTAAAAAGTGGATTCACACTGTTTCAACTTCATCCATCTTATTTTATTTCATTTAATTTGTCATAATTATGCTGGCGAAATTATCTGGGTTAAATCCGAAAGGACCGTATCTAAGTTTAGAAAAAGAAAAAGAAAATTTATGTTTTGTGTTTTAATACCTTCTCAAAAACGGGCACGTGATATTAGGTTTTGATATTAAGTATCATGTCGCAGTCGTGTAACAATGGCTAAGAAATGTCCATAAAAGCCTATTTCACATGCAAAGTTGTTCTTTTGCCAATCTAAACCTATAGTGGGGCGGATATGTGCGTGGATTGTGCGAGTTTTGGTTAAAAGCATGAAACTTGGTAGAAGAGTATAACTTCACGTACCTATCAAATGTGGATATGGAGCTATCGCGAAATATTATGGGTTGTCGAGATATTTCCGGTATCCAAAATAGCCTTCAATTAAAACTGGAAGTAAAAAAGTGGTTTTTAAAAAGCATATTTCTATTCTCTGAATCGGTTAATTTGAATATCGACAGATTAGGGAGGTCTATGCATAATGATTATGACTATTGTTTTTAGTGAAAAAGTTATTATTTTGCTGTTTAAAGATGGAGGGCGTTGGGGTTTATGCTGCTACAATCCACGACAAAAATGCAAACAGTTTCAAACTAAGCCATGATCGTTTTCCTTCGTATTTGATCCTATTCCACTCTACAAATTTAGTTTAATTTTACATCTATGATCAATAAACAAAGGTTATTTCCTCAATTTTGTCTGACTACAGATTAATGTTACATTGTTACTCTCTGAAAATCATATTCCAGTAAATTATTCATCTTTCATCTGTAAACTACCATAACTTAATTTATTTTCTTAAGAAATAATAAAAAATGCAACCATTGAAACTTGAAAAAAAATCATGTAGTGTCACAGTCAGCTGTGCAGGTGCAGAGGGTAGTACAGCGTAAGCCTGCCTTTGTACAGGAATACTATCTTCCCTGACATCCTTTTTCACACCTGCATCTAACAAGTTCTCTACACGATTTCGTCCCATCAGGTAATGTTGTCCAGAGTGACTTCCAAATGCCTTCATATGATGTCCATCCCCCCTCTCGTGGACTTGGTAATACTGGACTAGGCCCAGCAGTCACCAGCCTGATATGCAGTGCGCTAAGCAAGCGTTGTTCCACTAGAGCTGCTCTTGTTGGTAGCTGTTGTACTGTAGCAACTAAGAGATGGTAAGACCAGCTTGAGACTTGAGACCTCAATGTTAGGACCATAAAGAATCATGTTGACGAGAGATACCATTGATGGTGGAACGGAGTTCTCCCAGCATTTTGCTTCAAAAGATCTGTCAAATTGTATTTTTGTGTTCTTTGCACGCTATGCTTGCAGCTTTGGCAAGGTGCATCACTTCTTCAGCACTGTCTTCCTTGCGAGCGTTCTGTAACACGTTGGCAAGATCATTTTTGAAGGCCAAAAAGAAGACATCATGTCCTTGCTTCTGTTCTTCAAGAGCCGAAATTTGGGAAAGATTGCGGTCTTTTAGATGTGTAGTGTGAATGTGTGCAGGTCTGTTTTCGCCAATTTGTTTCAAACAGGATGTATACTTACCAACAAGTTCAGCCAATCTGAAAACTGGGACCATTGCAGTACTGACCATGCGTGACTTTTCAATAAAGGAAATCAGCTCCACAAAACGCCATATCCTCTGGTCATTGAGGACTTGTCCCATCTTCTTCGCTGTCTTCCCTTTGACTCTC